>CAUYRT010034456.1:0-31987 GCA_963574885.1 Lepilemur ruficaudatus | reverse complement strand
TTTTTTTAAAGAGTTCTTATCATACATAAAAGGGTGCTGAATTTTGTTGAATGCTTTTCCTGCATCTATTGAGAGGATCATGTGGTTTTTGTCTTTGCTTCTATTTATTTGGTGAATCACATTTATAGATTTGTGTATGTTGAACCATCCTTGCATCTCTGGGATGAATCCCACTTGATTGTGGTGACTTATTTTTTTGATGTGTGGCTGGGATTTTATTGAGAATTTTTGCATCTATATTCATAAGGGATATTGGTCTGTGGTTTTCTTTTTTGTTGTGTCCTTTCCTGGCTTTGGTATCAAGGTGATATTGGCTTCGTAGAATGAGTTGGGGAGGATGCCTCCATTCTCCATGTTATGAAATAATTTGTGTAGCATTAGTACCAGTTCTTCTTTGTAGGCCTGGTAAAATTTGGCTGTGAAGTAATCTGGTCCAGGACTTTTTTTGTTGGGAGATTTTTATTGCTGCTTCAATTTTGTTATTTAATATTGGTCTGTTCAGGAGTTCTATTTCTTCTGGATTGACCCTAGGGAGGTTGTATGTTTCCATGAATTCTTCCATTTCTTCAATGTTTTCAAGTTTATGTGTGTAGAGATTTTTATAATATTCAAAGATGATATTTTGTATTTCTGTGGTATCTGTTGTAATATCTCCTTTTTCATTTCTGATTGAGCTTATCAGAGTCCTTTCTTTTCTTTTTCTGGTTAATCTAGGTCACCTTTGTTCACCTTTTTGAAGAAACAATTTTTTGTTTTATTAATCTTCTGTAAGATTCTTTTGTTATGAATTTCCTTTAGTTCTGCTCTGACCTTAGTTATTTCTTTTCTTCTGCTGAGTTTTGGGTTGGTTTGATTTTCTTTTTCCAATTTATTGAGCCAATTCATTAGAATGTTGATTTGTGATCTTTCTGTCTTTTGGATGTAGGCATTTATTGCTATAATTTTTTTTTCTTATGACCGCTTTTGTTGAATCATATATGGATCAGATTTTGATAACTTTGTAAACTTCGTGTCTTCTTGTATCCTCTTTAGCATTTAGTTCAAAGAATCTTTTGATATCCATCTTAATTCCCTCCTTGACCCAATAACTATTGAGCAGTAAGTTGTTTAATTTCCATGACTTTGTGTAGAGTTGGGTGTTTCTATTGGAATTGATTTTTACTAATATTTCACTATTGTCTGAGAAGATACATGGTATAATTTCTATTTTTTTATTTTTGTTGAGACATGTGTTGTGGCCTAGGCTGTGATCAATCTTAAAGAATGTTCTATGAGTTGACGAGAAGAATGTATATTCAGTGCTTTTTGGATAGAATGTTCTGTAAATGTCTATTAGCCCCATTTGTTCTTAAGTTCCATTTAAATCCATGTTTCCTTGCTTATTTTCTGCTTGGAGGATCTGTTCCATTCTGTCAGTGGGGTGTGGAAGTTCCTGGCTATTATGATTCTGTTGTTTATCATTTTGTTTAGATCAAGTAGGGTTTGCTTTATGAATCTAGGTGTACCTGTGTTAGGTGCATAAATGTTAAATATTTAGGATTGCTATGCCTTCTTGTTGAATTATTCCCTTCACCATTATATAACGACCATCTTTTTCTGTATTTTTGCTAATTTAAAGTCTATGTTATCTGATATGAGAATGGCTATACCAGCTCTCTTTTGGTTTCCATTTGCATGAAAAATCAGAGTCAAAGGACACCAAAAGAAAATAATAACTGTTTACCAATGGATACAAACCAAAATGAAAAGATTGAAATGACAGATGAAGAATTCTTAATATGGATTGTAAAGAAGCTCAATCAAATGCAAGAGAAAATAGAAACCCAATCTAAAGACCACAAAAACAATGCAGGAAATGAATGAAAAATTTACTAAGGACATCAAATTATTAAAAAAATCAAACAGAACTCCTGGAAATAAAAACCTCATTCAGGAAATAAAAAGCACAGTGAAAAGCCTTAAGAATAGGCTAGATCAGGAAGAAGAGAGAATCTCAGAGTTTGAAGACAACACCTCTGAGTTAAACAAGTTAAACAGAAACATCTGAGAAACAAGAGGAACGAACAAAACCTACAAGAAATATGGGATTATGTAAAGAGGCCAAACATAAGAATCATAGACATCCATGAGGGCAAAGAAGAAAATACGCAAGGATTGGAAAATCCATTTGAGGGAATAATTGAGAAAAATTTCCATGACCTTGTTAGAAATCTAGATATCCAGGTACAAGTAGCTCAAAGGACTCCTGGGAGATTCACTGTGAAGAGGCAATCACCACACCATATAGTCATCAGACTGGCCAAGTAAATGCAAAAGAAGTACTCTTACGAGTAGTAAGGCAAAAGCAGCAGCTAATTTACAAAGGAAAACCTATCAGACTAACTGAAGACTTCTCAACTGAGACCTTACGTACCAGAAGGGATTGGGGCCTCATTCTCAGTCTTCTCAAACGGAATAATGCCCAGCCTAGAATTTGTATCCTGAAAACCTAAGTTTCTTATATGAAGGAGAAATAAAGACTTTCTCAGACAAGCAAACACTGAGGGAATTGTCTAGACCAGACCTGCCCTGCAGGAAGTACTCAGAACTGCATTATATAAGGATCAGAACAAACACCCACCAGTACAAAATCACCCAAAAGCTATAGGTCAGAGCCCAGATACTACAATGGCTCAAGAGGTAAAACAGAGCAATAAATTTCTACTAAACAGGATGAAGAGAAATACACCCACCTATCAATTCTTTCAATAAATGTGAATGGCTTGAACTCCCCACTCAAGAGACAGAGGCTGGCTGAATGGATAAAAAACATACAAGCCTAGTATCTGCTGTCTCCAAGAAACACATCTAATCCACAAGGACTCATTCAGACTCAAGGTGAAGAGATATTCTCTTTTCTTTTATAATGCTTATCTTCATCTTAATTTTCCTACTCTGCCTCTACTCTCTTAGACTTTTCTATTGAGTAATTTTAAACTTTAAAAATTAGCTAACAGAAATGTTAACTTTGTGTTTCCATTATGCTGAAATTTGATGCCAAAGTGTTCGCAAAATTTAACAAAAGAGCCATTTTCAGGCAAAAAAACCTTATATGACTGGCTGAACTCGCTGAAAGTTTTCATATCGGGAAACATATTCACAGTCAGTTACCTCAATGTTGTTTTAAAAACAACAAATGTGGCTATTTGAAAAAGTCAATTCCAAGTCACTGCAAAGATCTAATAAAAAAAGTCATGATTATTTTAAGTTTTATTTTGTTTCTTAGATCATGAAATACTTGGGTTTATGAGAGATTGAGGAGGATGCATAAAATATATTGTTTTGAAATTATGAAATTTAAGATACAGGAAAAATTAACTTTTATGACAGATTTTAATGCATTTTTATAAGTTTAAAAAGGAAAATATGGATTATATATTTAAATTAGTAGGTTTGTGGGACATATACATTTTTTAAAATGATTTAAGTTTAAGACATAAGCAAACTTTCCCCAATGAATTATGTATAGCAATTTCCATGATCTCACAAATCATTTATGAATTTCAATATCTCTTCTCCAAATATAATCCACAGGAATATAGCTCTCTATGTATGTTTCTAAGACTAATGGCCTCACATCTAAGATTTGGGAGTATAATCTATTTGACGGCTACATGTTAATTTTTTTTAATGCTTAACCATAAAAAATTGCAGAGTCGGAAAGCTCACTTGTTATTGACAACTCCTGGGCTATTGAAATCTCAGCCCAAAGCTCTTCAGCCTCACCCTTCCATATCTCTGTACCTCTTGCTATATTTACCTCACAGCTCTCAAGTCCTCTGAGGAAGATGGGAGCTTCAAAGAGTGGAAAAGGAAGAGAGCTGTTAAATAACTATGTGTGGAAAGAACTCTTATAGTAAACTGTAACCTTTAATCTGTAACTTAAATATCTAATGAAATAATAGGTCTTTTACCTTGGAAGTCACTATTTCTCCTTGGTGTCAATTTAAAACTTGTGTTTAGCATCTTCTGTAAATGCTAGAATTTGAAGTAAAGGCAAATTGGTGTACTGGTAGAAATTCTACAGAATTAAAATTTTATGAATGCTTCTGTCATATTTATAAGAAATTCCTTGCATTATCGATTTACTTAAATAATTTCAAATTGGGAAATTCGTCAATCAAAGCATAACTCCGTGTCAAGAAAAGTCACTTTCTTGTATTTCATCTTGTATTTCATTAACTGCAGCAGGTGGCAGCCTGCATTCCATTCCCTCCAGGTACATGACTGCTAAACTTGAAGAGCTAATGGCCTACAATATTTGGTACTTCCTGGATGGAAAGTCCAGCATGGGGAAGTAACTGCTTGAGCTAATGCCGACCCGTATTCGGTACTTCATAAGTCTCAGCAAGTACCATATTCTTATTTTCGTGCTTTCAATTGATTGTTCATTAGTTAAATATACAAAAACAAAATATTAATTCATAGATTGTTACTAAATATTAGCTGCTGAAAAGTTTAAGCATTAGTATTTAAATTATGTTCATATTTTAGATATTCTTAATATTTAATCAAAAGCTTATTTAAAAACTTTTTATATAAAGAATCTCTCAATTCTTCAGTATGATTTCATTGTGTTTAAGGGCCATTTTTACCCAGGAAATGCCTCCTAATTTTATAATGAAAGCCAATACTAAATAAGATTAACTTCACAAAACCTCCTTTGCATAAAACCTGTACTGTCTCTATGTCTCTGCTCACAAAGTACCTCTGGGGTGAGCCCATCCACTCTGAGTATTAAAAAAAAAGTACTTTCCTGTTGAAACTTTTTTGAGTATAAAATCTTTTCTCATTTCTTAAATTGCAACTTTTGACACTTATTTGAAATATGATCCCAGAAAATGATCTTAAACAGTTGAGAATGCCTTTTTGTAGCAAGATTTTTTCCTTAAGGAAAAAAAAAAAAAGGAAATTT
This sequence comes from Lepilemur ruficaudatus, assembly GCA_963574885.1. Lineage (NCBI taxonomy): Eukaryota > Metazoa > Chordata > Mammalia > Primates > Lepilemuridae > Lepilemur > Lepilemur ruficaudatus. The sequence goes on along the minus strand of CAUYRT010034456.1, from coordinate 27,033 downwards.
ATGCTTGTGAGGTTGGTGTTGAAAAAAGACTGGCAGTGTCAGTTTAATGTATTCTGATTCACATCGTTCATCTATATACACTGACATCTTCATACATACACAATTTATTCATGATGACTAGGACAAGCAAAAGGAGGAATGAATTTAAAGAACATTGGACTTTTTTAAGAAAAAAGAGTGTTAAGAAGTCTGAACAGTGATGATAAAAAGTATGTGGCAAAGAAGAACATGATGTAGAGAATAAATCAGAAGAACTAACAGATGATAAGTTTACTTACATTGTAGTCATAATTTCACACAGTTTTTATTATTTTTAAAAATAAACCCTTAAATAATTATCCTGAACTCTTTTCAGGAAACATAGTCATAACAATGAGATTAAGTGAACTGATAAGCCAGCTTTACGGCTGCTTGTCTCATTACTATTTCCAAGTTAAATATCAGAAAAAAATCATCTGGGGAAAAAATCCTGCTGCTAATAACTAGCAAAGCCATTGAAGATATTTCAAAAGCCACAAAGTGCCAAATAGAACAATGACATTTACCTGTCAATATCCCTCCCACATACACACCTATGGATCCAAGTTGTATAGGTTTGCTCTCCAAGTTATGTCCCAACTAACTGGAGGATCTCATTATTTTTTACCCGATCCACTCCTTTCTTTCCATTTTATGAACCTCTATTTAGGAAATCTCTATTTTAGTGATCTCCAGGCATACTCTGTTTTATTCATTCATTCAACAAACATTACAGTGTCCATTGCGAAGAATTTGGTTAAGTAATCTCTCTAAGTCTCAGGTTCCCCATTGGTAAAACGGTTATAATAACAGTACCTATCTCATCATACAGCTATGATGATTAATGTAATAATACAAAAAAGTATTGATAATAATGTGTTCTAGTAAGTGTTCAATTAATATCAGTCATTATCATAATTATCATCATGATAATCATTATCCACTAGAGTTTGTTAACTGTTGTATGCAACCCTGGGATGGGCATGGGGTGGTAAGAATTATAGGAATAAGAATTGTAAACCAAGACAGGGCTGAGGTTAAGGATCCCACTTTTTACTCTTTACAGTGAATGGGTTTAGAAAGATAGTACCAGACGTTAGTTCAAAACACTTCAGACAGTGAAGAGAATCAGAGGAAAGGGGCTCACTCCCAAGACCCCTTCTTTACTTATTGTTTAGAGAGAAGCTAGAATGACCAGAACTAGCCTTGGTTACGTCTTATAGTTGGAAGGAAAACCTTCTAGGGGTCACTCCATCCCTTACTTCTCAGTTGCCTACATATCTCTAAGTGACAAGGAGAAGCTGGGCAGAAAAGACTCACAGAGTTTATCCAATGCAGATATATCATAAGCTGGTGAGGATGATGCAAAAACATGGTCAGATTGGCCAAGGTTGTATTTTAAACATACCCACTGCTTTGTTTCTGCCTCTTACACACCTGCTTAGGATAGGTAGTGGCTAAACACTCTAAACAATGTAGCCTAAGCAACTGAACTGTATGCTCACCCTTGATTGATAGAAGGGCTTTTCCCTTTTTATGCCAAACATTCTTAGCATCCTTCATTTCAATTCCTTTTGTAAGTAACTGGAGAGAAGTTTCTCTCCACAGGAATGATTCCGGAATTGAATCTCATGGTTGGGTGTGGGTAAGCAGACAGACGGGAGCAGAGGCAGGATTTGTGAGATCTTTAGTTTACACAATTGTGGGGAGGTCTTTAAGAAAAATACAAAGTTACAAATACAAATTTAAAGACAATAAAAGATATGACAACACATTATAAACTTAAAAATGCTAAAAATTCCCCAAACAAAAAATCCTGGAAAATAGCATAGTATTTTTATTAATTGCCTAACAAACCTCTATCATAATTTTCTTCTACATATTTGGGTTGCATGATCTTTAATTATCTTTTCAAATGACAGTGATTATATAATATCTATCTCACAGTTTAAAATCTATAGCCTTAGGAGACTGTTATTTTCCACAAGTCTCAACATTTTTATGTCTATTTTCAGTCTACATAAAAAACCAGCTATAATCTGGCGGATACCAACTATGTGCAGCTTTGAGTCATCTCCAGATGGCATTAGTGTCCTGGGGGATGAAGCCACGGATAGTGACTGATGGTGTGAAGGAGCAGAGCGGCTATAGGCTCTAGTTGTGTAGCCGCAGCTGTGCCATAGCTCATCCCTCAAACCACTGTCTACCTATGTCCTTTTCAAAAGAAGCTACCTACCCCAAGTGTGGCTCTTTGTAAGCTCGTTAAGTCTCACTTTTCATGAAGCATCCTCACCAGTGGCTTTCCAACAGCATTCCCCAGCTACCTTATGTTTGCAGATGCACCTACCTGATTTCCTGGTGTCTTCCAAACTTTGTGTCCTACTGCAGTTCATCATCTGGAATCTGCTTATGTACCATCCCCAACCAGTCTCTGCACACGGACTGCCTAATCCTTGCTAAGGTAAGGGGTGCTGGCTGGGATCCAGGGCCTGCTGCTCAAATTCCACCTTTGCCTTTAATTTAAGGGATTTGCAACCTTTGCTAGTATTCTTGCCACACACACTTGCTGGCCTCTTGCCACAGACATTTCTTTGTCAGCAACTCACACATTCCACAACATAAAAGCATTCTTAGGCTTCTAGCGGCCCATAATGGTAGTATTTACCTGACCTATTGATTTTCTTTTAACTTTGACTTCACTTTTATAATGAAGTTATATTTTAGTGAATTTGATTTGCTGTAATTGCTTAACTTTTGATAAGCAATTAGGGGCTGAGATGGTCTGACATGTTATCCCACTCATTCATGAATCACTTTCAAAATGTGTGGATAAAAATTAATTTTCTTCTGCTCAAGCAATACCTAACATTTTAATTAGCACGTTCAAAATCTCCTTTGACCTTGAACTGTATTAGCTAGAAGGGAATGTTCCTTGAGGATCTGAAAACAAGGTAGTGAGTCCAGACTCTCACGTTCTACGCCTTCTTTTTTTAAGACCCGTTAGATTCTTAGGAAAACTCCAGCTCATCATTTTGCTAGGGAAGTTTTGCAAATAGTTGGAGAGAAATTTTGAAGAAAATTTACTCTTTGTTTAGGAAAAATAGAATATCATTGAGACTGTTCACAGGAGTTGTAATACTACCCAGAGTAGGGCCACAGTAATATTTTCACCGGCTCTAGATGCTTTTGTCCTTGTGAGCCCCTTCCTCCATAAAAAATACTAAAAATTATATTATGCCAGTACATTAGTATAAAGACAAATATAATTCAAGTTGAATTATATTTATTTTTCCTTTCTGAATTTTAAAAAAACTAAAACATTTCCATTGGCCCTTAAAAGTATGGTTGGCCCTGGCCATGGTGGCTACTTTGCTTAATGGATAAATCAGTTTGCCTTATCCTTACACTGTTTTAAAAAAATGTAGCAAAGTATTGAATTAGAAACTCAAAATGCCATGCTATTTTCTCAGCTTTAGAATTAAGAATTAATTAATTTTAATTGCTTAAAAACAAGGCTATTGCTAGTTAATTCAACCATAAATGGTGCTAGATGATAAGTATAATTTATCACGTTAACATACAATCTTGGGCCATATCATTGCTTTTCTGGAAATAAATAAAAACTGAATGTAAATACTTCTAATATGTGGTAAACTCAAGAATTATACCCCAAAACTGAGTAGGTGAAACAACAAACACTTTTAAGAATCAAGCAGATATGGGTTCTTTTTCCCACTGGGGAAAAAAAAAGAATCAAGCAGAGATTCCAAATATACACATGTACCAAAACATTGTACCCCAGAAATGTATACAATTACTGTTTGTCATTTCTTTATTTATTTCAGCATATTATGGGGGTGCAAATGTTTAGGCTATGTATATTTCCTTTGCCCCACCTGAGTCAGAGCTTCCGTGTCCATCCCCCAGACAGTGCATACCACTCCCATTAGGTGTGAATATACCCCTCCCCTTCTCCCCCCCTTCCACCTGCCCAACACCTGATGAATGTTACTACTGTCAATAAAAAATAAAATAAAACTTTGGGAAAAAAACACGCTGTGGCAAAGGTATAGAGGAATGTGAAGTAAGAAACTGCAACCAAGGTCACTCTGGTACGGCCACACCAAAGCCAAGGTGGGCTTCCACTTCATTAGCAACATTTCAGCAGTTCCAGGAAGATGCTCCTCCTTTTATTAGCTTAATTGAGTTGAACTTAGTTTGACTGAGAATGTAGACTTTCGTCTCCATAGCACAAATAGTGCTTATAATGTAAAAACTGAGAAAAATGAAGTATTGTATTAAATGTATACTATAGAATTAAGGACTGCCATCAGAATCTTCTCTGAAAGTGGGTTGTGTTGATAGAAAATTTCTGGGTTCTGCCCAGCTTTCAGAGTCTGGAAGAGGCTATGAGTGGTCAAGACTATTCTTTAGAAGTATAGATCATCCATTAGCTCTGGCTGAAAGAGGATCATGGCATGCAAGGGTAAGGGAGAACACAAAAAGAAGGCTAGGACACCAAAGAAATGTACCCTGCTTCACAATTTGAGCTGCAATCAGGGGCAGTAGACTTTCTGAAGCAGGATTCTAAAATAGGGAGTCCTGTTCTGTTGTTGGTTGGGGTCTGGGCAAGAAAGAAATTGGGAAAAGCAGAAGACACCATGGCCAGGGTAAGCCAAGGGAATAAGCAGATGTCCCGGTATGATTGTGCAGTTTGTGCACTGCTCACAGTACCACATCCAGGTGGTGAGGGTGGGTGGTAGGTAGAAAGAGATCATTTACTCTGTAGATCTCATAAGTTGGTATATTTATTAAAACAGTTTTCTAGTTGATGGTAATAGAATACCTTGTTTTAATAAAATCAATACATTATGCCCATTTTCTGACAGATGAGAGTCAGGTGACTTGGGAACAGAGTGTCAGAATTGTCATAAAGGTACGTATAAGTATACGTATAAGTAGCCCCGTACACCCAAGGAAGATATCCAACCTGAAAGAATCCCTGTACTTTGTCCTCATTGAGGGCAGGAGTCATGTTTTATTTTTTCTATCACCTAATATGGTAGCACAGTATGCATGTGACATTGAACTTTCCCTACAACCACGGTAGCCCCTAGCCACTTGTGGCTATTGAGTACGTGAACTGTGTCTTGTCTGAATGGAGAGGCGCTGTAATTAAAAAATACATATCCAGTTTTGAAGACTAAGTATAAAAAATGTAAAATAAATACTTAGTTTATATTGATTATATATGGAAATAACATTTTCAATAGAATAGGTTAAGTAAAATATATTAACCTGTTTCTTTTTACTTTTTATATGTGGCTACTAAAAAATTTAAAATTACATACATGGCTTGCTTTTGTGGTTCATATTTCTGTTAGACAAAGCTGCCTTGGAAGGTTGGCTATAGAAAATGTCCTTGATAACAATTTGTAAAATAATTATTTACATTGTTGCTAATTTAATGCCCTTTAATTAATATAATTCTAATTTACCTCATATCCTTTTTAAGAATTACATGAGGAAAAATCCTAAATAGGTTAAAGAAGAAAATTTCCGAAAAATGTATAGTTCTTGGCAGAGATAAGTTAAAAAGGAAAAAATCATTTCAATATCTTAGCATCTAGCACAGCTGATCTATAAGCTTTTATTTGGAGAAGTGAGTAGTTGAAAATTTGCTGGCAGTATTTAAGTAGTCTCATATGAACATGGTGATTACAGTCTCATGTTTGTTACAGATTTTTGTTTAATTTGATCATTTCAACTTATATACTGATTATTCTGTTTAATAGGTTGCCTATAAATTAATGGGAAAATAAACATTATAAACGCATACCAGCAGGCTGTACTCAACCAACTATGGAGTTGTTAAACACTAGTTTCCAGGTACATATATATATATTTTCTTCAGTACCACAGCCTCATCTATGGGGGTGAGTGATGTGGGCCAAAGGAGGACCAGCATACTCCACTGAACCTGGACCATGCTCACTGTAAGTAAAATTAATCTTACCTGGGAGCATCTGATTACCAGTTCAGGACAGGCTGAGGCTAAAGCTGTTTCTACTAACACCCTGGTCAGGTCCAGTTTTGAGAGCACGGGGGGGAAGATATAGGAGGTCAAGACAATTGTACAGAACTACACAGGTCATCCATTGGCCCTCTGAGAGGCAGGGGAGAGCTGTCCATTTAGTCATGGGATGGACTTGGAAACTTTGTATGAAACTCTCTCTTTCTCTGTGTGTGTGTGTGAGAGAGAAAGAGACAGAGAGAGAGAGAGACAAGACAGAGAGAGAGAGACAGAATTTTCTAGATATAACTTTTCTAAGGACTAGACATTACCACCAACCTAAAATACCATCTATATTGGGATTTTCAGGGCTGAATCAAACCATGGGTGACCTAAAACTTAGGAGTGAGGTATTAAATAGTAATGCAAATGTGGAAGAATTTTTTCATTCTGCCTATATTCAGTGTTCTACTGACAGTACTGATTACCTAAAAATAATTTCAAAAACATCAAAGAGAAGATGTATCTATTCAGATGGTACAATCCCAGTAGGGTTGCATGAAAATTTTAGTATTCATTTCTTCTGCAGGTTTTATGATAAGAAGTTATTACATATTTGAGTGGATGTTAAGACAGGGCTGCAAATTTAACAATGGAAAAATCCTTAGACAATCTGCATTTCTTTCAAATACGCCAAATGCTCATAAAATGAGACATTTTAGTTTGACAATCAGAAATCTACTCTAGTAAAAATAAGCATCTGGAGGTCTTCTTAGCTGCTAATCTTTAACTTGGTCATCAAAGGTAGTGCTTTTTTGTTTATTATTATTTTCAATTTTTAAAATACAGATTGTCCTATGCTACGGTACAAACAAAAATTTAGCACTTCCTGTATCTATAATTTAACACTCTATATTGAAGACCAAAAACAAAGATGTCTTAATAGAGATGAGATAAAATTGACTGGTCTTTTTCTTCTAAACACTTCCCTGCAGGAATAAGAATTTCAAGAACAAAGAAGAGGGTGGTCATAAGGAAAACATGCTCCACTGCTGGGCAGTGGCTTGTGGCTGGAGCTGTTTTTCTGAAAACTTGAGCTTGGCCTCTTAGAAAATCCTCCTCCTCTGTGGGGATCTGGCCAGTGGTGTGTGTGGTTAAGCATGGAGATGCTGGGACTGAATCCAGGTTCCACCCTACCAGAAGTGAGAACATGGGCAAATTCATTAAGCTCTTGTGACCTCAGTTTCCTGTCTGTTTAACAAGAACATATAATCCATTGTATAAGGTCGTTGTGGGGAAATGAGATGGCACCAGTAAAGCACCTCGTACACAATAACCATAAAATAAGTGTTGGTTATTATTGCTGTTACTGTTAATTTCTTATCTGTACCTTTGCTCACGTTCTCTCTCCATGAAAGTCTCTTTCTCTCCCTGTTGATGTGGAAAACTCTTCTTTTCAGAAAGGCCCACCCCTAAGAATCCAGTGATGTGAATCTCTCCTTCCTGCATTCTCCCAGGTTTTATGCATACCTCATGATTAGTTCTGTGTTTACATGCCACCTCCCTCAAACTGTAACCCACTATAAACACATGGCACAAGCTCAACACATGCCCTAGTGAACTGTCTCTCAACCCTTACCCCTTCTGACAACTCCCTGTATCTTGCATCTAATTCCATATTCCAGACTGTGATTTCACAGCTCTCTAAAGTCCTTGTTCCCCAACTTCTCTATGTTTTTTTCAGTTGAACCTTCTGCGAGTCTCCTCCTCAGAGTTCCACTGCTTCCTTCAGGATTTCTTTCTGCAACTATGGCAGCCCCTTCTCCCACTTCAACAAAGTTCCTTCTCAGTCTTTCATGGTCCTTTTCAAAGCTGCCCTCTAAATTAAGTCTCAGTTATTCACTCACATCAACCCAGCTTTCCCCAACTCCACTCAGGATGACTGTTCAGAAATGTAACATCTATGTATAAAAACCATTGCAATTGGGATGCCACTAAGGGTGCCATCTGGGTTGGGTGGATGAACTCTTGACGGGGAAGTGGCCTTCTCCATTCTTCCCTACACCTTCAATGCAGGCTGATCAAATGGAGCGTTCAAAATAGATGTTAGGCAAAGAAACCTACTTATTAGATGATGAGACAAGTAGAAAGTGGCACCAGGTGCTCCCATTCTCCCCAATGGACTCAAGCCAGGGAGCTCTCTTGGTGAGAGTGGTCATTCTTAAGGTGTATGTGGCTCGTGCCAGCTATGATATTAGTGACCCCTCTTGGAAAAGAACTATTTTTGCTCCTGAGTCCTCATACTTAGATGTTTGTTTATAGAGGATGTCATGCGTAGAATTAGGTCTCAAAAGGACATCTAAGTTAGCAGAAAATGCACAACAGCCGTCTTTGTTGTTACTAGGGCCCTATACTATTTCATTAGATAGCCCTGCTTCCTACTCTGAACTTTACAAAGCAAGCCTGACTCTAATTGTTCCCCAGAAAGATTTTGAAATCATCACACACTAGCTTTTGCCTCACCACTCCAATGAAACTATTGTGGAAAGTTTACACAATCTCACTGCTGGCTAAATCCAAGGAATTCTTCCCTGCCCTCATTTTAGTTGGTTTCCTGGTGACATCTAACATCATTGCAAATGTCCTCCATAAAATACTCTCTTCTCTTGCATTACCTCACATCACACTCTCTTGTTATTAAAAAAGTATGCATTTGTTTGCATTTATCTGATATACCTTTGCCTGTATCTTTATTTCTCAATCCTTATGTACCACTTTAAGGTATGTCTCTTATCTAAAGCATAAAGTTGGATGTTGCTTTATAAGCCAATTTGAAATTCTTTTCTTGTAATAGGGGTGCAATTTAACTCTATTTCATTTACTATAATGAAACAGATATGTTTGGTTTTAGCTCTGGAAAAAAGAGTTAGTTTCCTTGCAAGAGACTTCTGGTTAAGTATCCTTTAGCTGGTAGATGAATCATTTGGGATGCCTTTGATTGCAAGTTTCAAAAACCCAACACAAAAGGGTTAACATAAAGGGGATTTATCATCTTGCATAACAAAGAAGTCCAGACATCTTTCATATTTTATATTCTGTTATATGTACACACATATGCACATAAATACATACATATTTATATATACATATATATGAAAGAGAAACATATCTATTTCTCTATAGTTTTCACTATCTATTCATTTGTTTTGGTTTTTTAACACATTCAGGAAGATGTGTATTTTTGTTCTACAGGTTACCTTTAATTGTATATACCACTTTTAGACTTAATTCATTTATTGTTTTTGGACTTTTTAATAAAAGCTATTATAACTGGGGCAATAGCTAGGACTGAAGCATTACAAAAGTGATCTATATAATGTAAAACATTTGTACACCCTTAATTTTTTGAAATAAAAAAAGAAATAAATGGATGAATATATTAAAGATACTAAAATCACTTCATTAGCATATAGCATGCAAAAATAAAAGTGATTTTAAAATTTTTATGTGGGTACAAAAGATTACATATTTCTTGATAAGATATTAGCAAGTCAATAATAAAATAAAAAGAAACAAGAGATTAATAAGCCTACGGAGAGCTAATCTCTTTTTCAAAAAGGCAATAAAACGGACAACAGGCTAAGTTAAAAATCATTAGAGATAATCTGCATCCCTGGAACAAAGTCAGCCATAGACTCCAGCAGAATATTTAACCCATTTGATCTCCCAAGGTATGGGTTTCTTGAAGAGGTTTCTGGTTTGGTTTTTTTGGCTGGTGCGTAAATAATTTGAGATGGCTGCAACTGCCATTTTCAGAAGACTCAGCCCCTAACAGCTTAGACATAACAAAGAGGTCCGTAGGGTGGACTTCCGTAGGGGAAAATAGGGTGTTTGTTCCAAGACTGCTTATTTCAGTGACTTAATGGTGACAGCAGGTCTTTTCCATCTTTCTCCACTGCAGCCATCCTAATCATATAAGCCTTTTCCAAGGATGGTCCCCTCAGGGATACCAGATGGGTGCAGCAGCCCTAACCACCACATCCTCATATATGCACAAAAAAGGCCAGGAGAGACCATCCCTTCTTTGTGGACATTTTAAAGAATGTGCAAACCCTTCCCAGTGGCCTCTTCTTCAGACTTTCCCACAAGTGTCAATGGCTGGAATTGTGCCACATGCTCACTGCTAAGGCAATCATTGGTAGGAGGAGTACAATTAGAGTGATTGGTCTAAGATACTCTAGATCCCCCCTCCCTCTCATGGCTAGAAATAGGCACAGACTTGTTTGAAGCACACAGGCCCCCAAACCTGATGAAAGGAAAAAGGGGCCAATCAACCAACAGCATTTGTCATAGGAGACAAATAAGAGAAAGACCCTACCTTCTATCCTCTACTAGTCTGCTTCTCACTTTCGATCATTCTGAAATACCAGGGAGGACCCAAATGAGCTGGGAGGAGACACATAAGTCCATTTTTTTTTGCATGCATCTTATAACAGTGGATTGTTATTGGGAACAAGTTGCTACCATTTAGGTATATAACTCTTCGATATAACGAATGGCACACTGAATTTTATCCATGACTAATATTAAAATCTAAAGATCTTTTTGAGTCAATGAAGAAACCAGCCTGAATGTCTTCATGAGCTAGATGGATATATACACATGCACATGTAGACAGTCACACTCATAAACACACCTGTGACTCCAGGGAGAAAGTTAATATTAAGCACAGGTTAAGAACAAGCATTTCCAATAAGCTGAAGAGAGCCTGAGATCCTATTTACAGAAATATACTCCAGGTTTAAAATTACTGCCTAGATTTTCATGAAAAAAAAGGAAGACACAAAGCCAACATAGAAAGGTAAAGTGTCAATTATAATAAAAAGCAAATTTTACAGACTGTAATGTATCAGATACTGGACTATGCCCTTAAATGCTTTATTTAAATCTCACAGTCACATGCAAAGGCAGATACTACTATTATCTTCATTTTGCAAAAGAAGGTACAGAGGCTAAGAGGATAAGGACATTGCTTATGTCACTATGTGAATGAGTAATAGGGCCAAAAATTGAACCCCATTCTGACTGCCTCTAAAGTTCTGTGGTTGACCTTTGACCTCTACCCTGAAGAGATGGTAGGAATAAAGATCCCTTGAAATATTTCCTCTCTCTTTAGGGTCCCTAACCACTCCTGAAGAGCTATGTGGGTATTGCATTAGTAGATTATCATTCCTGCCTAAAAAGATCAAGTTAATCAAGTTGTATTTTGAGAAAATTACATGTGTCTCTGATATAGACTCTCTCTATACAGAACAAACTACAAATTATCCTACTTTTTGAAAATATAAAATTTTAGGCAAATTTTATGCAATTAAATGCTTTAATAGCATACAACTTTATACCATTTCTATTAGAAAAGATATTTTTGTATGTATTCTGTGAAATAATTACCCCCAAAGAAAGCAGGTTCTCTTTTAAATTTCTGAAGAATTTTAGTTGGAGAAAAACTTCACCTAGATTTTTAAAAAGAGTAGCAATATTTTTTTTAATTTTTAAGATTAAAAAACATTTTCATGCAAGTTTATTTGCAAGTTCAAAAGCTTTAAAAAACAAAAACTAAATTCCTTCTTAGTCTTATGAAATTGAGTGATCATAGATAGCATTATAAAATGAGTAACCCAATTATTTAGAAGATTTGGGATGTCAGATATATTTAGGATGAGGTGGGACCCAGATGATCAGACTTCAGTGTTTTCAGTGCTTTGGAACCGAGTGGTATTTAACTCACATATTTTATATACTTCAAAATTGGGGTAATGAATTCCTAAATGTATGGGACTTGAGTTCAGTATGGCAAAAGCTTTGCCAATGTTTTACATGCTTAAAATAAATTTTCAAAGATAAAACTCCTTCTCATAAAGCATGGTTTCCATCTAGGTCTCTCAGAATGTTAGAGTCACAGGATTAACACACTATTTACCATTTGTTTGTGTGTGTGTGTGTGTGTGTGTGTGTGTGTGTGTGTGTGTGTGATTACACAATGGGTGATATGATAGTCATGCCAAATGCCGGATCCAAGAGAAACTTTATCAGTCCTGAGAGTATAGACAGTGTTAAGAATTTTATTTTAATTAAAATGTACTGTGAAGTTGTTCTGAACTATATTTAATGAAATACACAATTGTTACTGTGCTGCATTGTAATTAGTTATAAGTCATAAAGAATTTACAAAAAAGGTCATTTCATCAGCATTAATTTTACACAATCTATTTTTTAAAACTTTTTAATAATGATAAAGTTTTCCTTGGATAGGAGCCATTTATACAGTTCTCTGTGCTCTTCTCTGTCTCCTCTTTTTCTCTTTCCTCTTGCTCTTCCTCAAGAATGAGGAGCCCCAGTCCTGGACCCTGCCCAAGGACTCTCACTCATCCACCTCTCCCCCTCCCCACCCTGATCAGGGGATCCAGCTGCTTGGAAGCACCAGGCCCTGGATTCCGCAGGCCTTGGAGCCATGCTTAGTATGTACCCTTAGATAATGTGCATCTCCTGCTTTCTCTGGAGGTGTCTTTATGATATCCTCAATCATGCTGAAGTGGGATAGAAAGAAGAAACTCAGGCATGAGGCAGGGAGAAAAAGGGCTTACGCAATGGTTCTGGAACCCTAGCCTTTGACAGGTTGGGGTCAAAGGAATGAGCGGGTGCGGTAATGGAGATGAAGACTGGGGAAAGGAGGGGAGTAGAGCAGCCTGTGGCACCCAGTACCTCTGCAAGAAAGCCTAGTGTGTATTCGTGCTTCTGAGGCATAGCTTCTGGCAGATTTAGCCCCAGCTCCTCCTCCTCAGGGAAGCTGGGGGATGGATAGACAGAGCTCGTAGGCTTTCCTCTACAGCCCTCACCAGCAGAGCACGCTTACTTTCCTAGGAGAGTTCGAAAGATTAGGGCCTAATCTTATAGCCTTGCCACTTTCCAGCTATGTGACTTTAGATAGTCACCAATTGAATTCTGAGCCTCAGTTTCCCAATGGATGAAGAGGGAATAATACTCTCTACATATAATTGTGAGGATTTTAATTAAATGATGCACCCAAACGTTGCCCAAATCAGAATAGCCTCTTGACAAAAGATTTTTTCTTTTCTTAAGCCCTGAAGCATGAAGTTCCTCCTTCCCAGCTCCAGCTTTGCTCAACTTACCCCACTTGCGGTTATTTCATTTCCCTTCTGAGGATCAGAATGTTAGAACTAAATGTGCAAGGGATTGGCAGTGAGTAAATTTGGGACTAAATAAATGATAGCCTTTGGTTCCTTCCAGTTGGGTTGAAGGAGAGGGTGTCACGACGGGGGAAGGGGTGTCGCAATGGAAGACAAAGGCACCCGGGCATCTGCAGGGTACAGGAGCACTTCTCATTCCATGTGGAATGGAAATTGTGTCAGTGCCTCTGACTCGATACTGCTCCCCGCCATCAGGTCCCATGGGCCAAAGATCCTATGGGGGGAGAGCCAGGACTAAAGTGGTAAGGTGGGGAGGGTTGGGGGCGGTCTGGTAGGACATTCGCTGCCCCTTACACATTTAGCCCATCATTTGCATTAAGTGCTATGGGCTTGTTTCTCAAAACAGATACTGGATTTATCACTATACTGCAACAGACCTCCCCTCAAAATCCATTTCTGGTATTTGAGAGGAACCCAGCTGACACTAAGAATTGGTTCTCTCAGACCATTTTGGACCCATAGGACTGTTTCTGGCTCCTCTTAAAAGTGCTTGGTGATTTTTCCTTCCGTATTCATTCTCTATTTAACAACTGACGTTAATATTCCTGAAGCATTAGGTGGCCTGTGCATTGATGGTACTTTATTCCCGAGGCTGGGAAAACTCTTTTCTTGGAATGGGATTGCTTTGTACAGTTTAACAACCTGTGTTAGGCTATGAGTTGAATGATATTGTTCTTGTAATTATCTTGTCATAGCCACAAGACAATAGATGAGGGTATGTCTGCTCTGCAAAAGGCCAGTTCAATTGTGACATTAAACATATGTCACGATCCAAATAAAACACAAATAATGGTGCCAACCCAACCCAGTCATCTCCAGCCAGTCAGCACCCTGCCAACATCTCTACCCACTAAATTATAATAACGAACAGTTTACTATTTAAGTAGAAAATTCAATATTAACAAAACTGAAAACACATTACCCCCAAATTTGCACTGAGCTAGGTTTATTGAAATATCTGCAGATTCTTTGAATCCAAATGATTTTATATTTATGCCTGATTCTTTAGTAATAGTTTCAGGGGCATTTTAATAATAAGATTGCACCCCAAATAAAGGTATTAGGCTTTGGGGCAAAGCTTCACTAAAAAGTATAAGCAGCACATTTCCCTTTCAATGCTAAAGAAAAAAACTTTTAAGGAGAGAATTTCTCAAAGGCTCTTGCAAAGGGCCAATGCTCCCTCTTGCCCATTCTCCCCAGTTCCCTGACAGCAGCTAACTTCCTTAGGGCTTCTGAGGAGTTCAGATAGGACCGTGCATGAGCCATGTGACATAACCAAGTTGGGAGAGGGGTTTCAGAGCAGGCCGCCCGAAGGCGTGAGCACCGAGCATGAGCAGAGGGGGAACTGCCTGGGGGAGGAACTGCATTGGTCTTCTCTAGTTCAGAAAGGCATCCTGATCTCTTGGTCAGAAAACGCAAACCAGCGCTCAGTGCCTCGCCTTTGCCACTTTATTTCAGCTTATTTACTCCTTTACTCCCGTAAAGACCTGGGCTGCACAAGCCCCGCGCGCTCCAGCTTAGCCGCAGCCGCTGCTTCCCCGAAAGCCGCTCCCGCTTGCTTTTCCCACCTGTGTTTCCGTGTTCTTTACGGAGTATGAAACAAGCCGGCCACCCGCCCCGCTCGGTCCCGCTGGTGCCTCCACAGAACCACACTTTGTACCTTCTGGGGACCGATGCTCCAACAGTCAGTCCCCGGCAGGTGATCCCGCCCCATGGGAGGAGCGGCGGGTGGAGCCGGCGCACGACGGTCCCGGCCCGACTCCTGGGCTTGCCCACTGTTCGCACCCAGGACCCCGGAGCTCCGGCCCGCAGAAACGTCACCTGAGTGCCCGTCGTCCTCCCCTCCAGACACAGTGACACGGTGGCCGGCGGCCCGGACGCCCTTCTTTTCGGCCAGGTTGCAGACCTCTCCGAAAGCCCTCCTGGAGAAACAGCTCGCCGTGGTGCGGGCGCAGTGGGAGGGTCAGCGGCGCGCACCGCAGCCTCAGGTCTGGAGCCAACCCGACCTCCAATTCTCACGGGAGTGTCAAGAGCAAGAAAAAGCTTTACACCCCAGACTGCAGGGTTACCTTTGCCACTTAAAGCAGGCTTCGTCCAATCAGCACGTCTTTATTGAGCGCCTGCTTTGTGCCCAGCTCTCTTCTTGGGATGCCTTTACGAATAAAATGTTAAAACATCTCTGCTCTAGCAGAACTTGTTTTTTTCCAAGTGTTTCTCTTGACTCTGGTAGTAACGTAGGTTCCTGTGAACATTTGTAGGTGTTTTTAGCCGAGCAGTTAAGAAATAGAAATCTGACCTTTTTATAAAATCGACAAATGTTTATTGATGTCCCAAAGGTTAAAAAGAAGGGAGGAGGGAGAGAGAGAGAAGGAAAAAGAAACCTATACTATCACCAAGTGTTACAGTTTTGTTTGTTCGTTTTTTTTTGTTTTTTTTTTAATGAACTTTGGCTTAGCCTGATTAAATCTCTTTGGTATCCACAAACTAACTCAACCCAGCAAAACTGCTTGATAAAGACCTTGAGCTTGCTGCTTCCCCCTTGATCAAATCTGCTGGCTTTAATTGCTACTTAGCAAATGATGAAACTAACTAGAGTCGGATCACTTTTTACCCAAGGGAGCCTTATAGGATTTTGAAGACGGTCTATCCTGCATTCCATCCCAGCATCATCATTTACTGTTATGCATATGACCTTGGGCAGATTCTTTAATGTGGATAATCCTCAGTTGCTCCTTTCATACAGCCAGAATTGTAAAACTTCCCTCCTAAGCATCCCCGGAGGCTTCCCCAGCTTGACACATGCAAAAGTCCTCAACCCAGGCCTGGCATCTAGTAAATGCTCAATAAATGTTCCTATGATAATTATGGTCATTATAACACCTTTTATTATAGAATCTTCTTCCATCTATATAACATGAGTGGTCATAGTGGCATGGTGAGATGACCTATTAAATTAAAGAAATCAGAAAAACATGAAAGGTTGGAGAAATTGGTTCCAAAATTCAACAGATCACAATTTTAAAAACCAAATATAGAGTCAATGATTGTACATTTCAGAGCTGGAAGGTGCCTTGGAGTTAGTGTTCATGCAAAAAAAGATGTTGTCTCTAAATGAGTATGTGTTCTAAAATTTCTTTCAGAAAAAATGAAGGAGGTGAGTATGGGAGATGGAATTTAAAGACAATTTGGAGTTCAAGTGGGAGATTTCAAAGCATCTCTGAGTAAAGCAAAACAAGAAACAGTTGACCCATTCATCTCTTAGGCTGATTATCTAAACCTCCTCTACAATACGTTCATGGGAAAGCATTTTCTATTCCTCTGACAATATAAAAATTCGGTCAACTATGAATTCATACATTTTACATTTTTTTCCAGATTACATTTTTGAAGTTTATTTTCCTGTTCAATTTATCTGTCTCTGATCAGATTTTGAGTCATTTCCAAGTAAATTCAGGGTGGCCTGTCTTGCAGTTCTCACCTATAGGCAATTTGTTTTAAAAAGACAGAGGTATCTGCAGTGCTACATTTTGCTACTTTAATTCTTTGTTCCAACAATTGATAATGATGAGGATGATGATGCTGACAATCAAATTATAGCTAATTGTTTAAATGAAAGATAAAAAAAGCTTTTTGTTGTTGTTGCCATATTGTAGCCCAATATTTCTAGCCCAAAATGGTAATTTGTGTTTTATAGGGCATTGATAGCTAAAAGACATGTGCTAGAATCACTATTCAGGAAAATATTATCATATGAGATTTAATTGCATCCCTGCTTATGATTGATAATTTCCATAGATGTTGATGTGGCCTCATCTTATATTTTGGTGCCACTTTTATGTATACTTTAAAAAATATCAATACATTATTTATTTTTATAGTAACTTTGGAAGGTACATAGGTTGAGTGTTCTTCCATTTTATTAATAAAGAAATTGAGGTAAAAGTTAAAATAAACCATAGACAGTGAAATAGAGGCTGAACCAGAAATAGAATCCCACCCAGTTCTCACCCTGAACCTTGAGCTGTTTTATGAAGTCTACATTCTTCAGAGAGCACTAGGGGAGCTAGAATGTTGAATTAAACCCTGTCCCTCTAACATCAGGGCCTTTTTTTCTCAGCTGGAACTGGGAGGATAAGGTGGGGTGTGCAAGGAAGGAGGGAGACTGGTTGGGGGTGTGGGAGTGGTGAGACAAACCACTTCAGGTTACTGGTGATGTGGGGATGGAAGGAGCTGCTGCTGACCTGGCTTTGTTCCACTCCAGATGCAGACTTTTGGCTATGCTTATCAGATAAACGTTCATCTGGTTGAAGGATTCTTGGTGGGAATGTTAGCGAGGGACCTCTGGCTCCTCCTGAGGACAAAGGTGGGCATTCCAGTAATTGCCACACCTGTGGGAGGAGGGAATACCCTACCAATCTGCCAACCAGAAGTTGGTGTGCCAACTGCAAAAGAATGCAGGGGATTCCCTAGCCAGAGGGCCAGGCAGCACGGGTTGAATAGGGTCTGGAAGGTGACCTAGAGCAACCTAAAGCTAATTATCATGTCATTAGGTTAAATCTACATTGTGGTTCATCCCCCTCCATGGGCTTTCAGAGAGGCTCATGGGAGATCTGCATGCGTAGACTCAAGTTTATATAACTCCCAACTGTCCATCAAAGTGGTTTGATGGTGACATCTGAACCACAAGGAGGGCCCAATCTAGACACTATAAAACAAGTCCCTAGACCATAACCAAGGCCCTTTTATTATGACAAGGGTTCTGTTTGTCATCTGTGGTGAACATATCTTGTTCTTACTCTGTGAACCTATGTTTCTCTTGCTCTTCTGTAAAACTATCTTGTTCTTCCTCAGTAAACTTTGTTCACGCTTACTTTTGTTGTGTCTGGTCATTCTTTGGCCAAGAGCCCACCAAGAACCAAGAATAATAACTATGACCCAACATGCCTAAATCCTCAACTTGCTATTATGAAACCTGGGATGAACAATTAGAACAACTGACAATGATTTTCAAGCCTTACCAATCAATTAGACTCTCTAAAAGTTTGCTTATTAAGCATGTTCCCATTTGCCCTCTCATGGCTGCTGAATTTCACACCAATGATTTGTCTGGTATGGCTCTAAATTTCTAAATGATTAAAAATTATTTTCCACTTCTGATGCTAGCTATATTTCAGAACGATTTTATAATCAATATTAGAACATTTATTAATATTTTAAAATAAATGGCCAATGAATTATGTTGATCAATTTTAATTAAATTTATTTTTAAATCACATACCTAATATTTATTATTAAAGTCACTTGGAAGCCATGCTGGTACTAAAAATGAGAATGAATAATCTGAAACACTGCTTAATCCCTTTTTCTCTTCATTTTTGAGAAATGGAGAACACATAAAGGAAAACTCTTTTTCAAACTTATTCCCAATGCCAAGGCTTAGGGCTGCTTCCCAAGCACAAAAGAAAACACAGGAGTTTCAGGAAACAAGTAGAAAACAACTCACTTTTTATTTAATTTGCTTAATTATGAGTCATTGTTGATATCCATTTATATTCTCTAAGGAGCTCTGGCTTATAACTTTATTTTAAACACTAACAGATGCTAATGTTCAAAACTCGCCATTGGCAATGCCTGTGTTCAAAAGCTACCATTGGCACTGATGTCTGTGCAAAAATCTTTACTCTCTTTCTCTCCCACTTTTTGAAAAATGGTCATAGATTATCACATAAACTGTCTCGGTAAGCATAAATCATTATAACATGAAATGTTTTAAAACAGAGTGAAAAAATCAGTTGATCTTTATACTTTTTCCTTCTCTTAGGTGGACTTCTTTCTTCCGACTATATTTGCCCCTAGTTGGCTGGTCTATGGTTGAGTGTTGTCTGTTAACTAAAGTGTTAGTAAAGCCTCATTATTCTTTTATTTGTATTTTAGTGGCACTTTTTAATGATATCCATTCTTAATAACAACGTACTCAGAGACTTGAGGAACTATTCTGTAAGGGTAGAAAGACAAATGATTAGATTGACAATATTGACAATATTCTGATCGATAGTCTCTCATATATTGTGTTCAGTTGGCAAGCCCTGGCAACACTCCTGAGGAAAGGTCTGTGCCAAAATTGGGATTTCACACCTTGAAGGAGTTATAATTTGCTACTTTAGAGGGTTATAATTAGTTACTTAACCTTAATTTGCTTTTCTTGGGATTTTGTATTTTAATAGAGTTATGCCAATACAAAGTTTTGGAAATATTTAGAATGAACAATAATTGCAAATGTTAGTTTCAAGTATTTAGGAAATGAACAAATTATATTAAGGAAGAAATTTGATTTGTTTTGAAATTCTACTCATAACATAAAAATCATTCTCTAGAATAATTCATCCAGAGGCTAATGGGTTGAATGGTTTCAATTTACCCTGAAGACTTTACTTCACTGCCAGAGTTCATTCTTTCATTCGTTTGATCAAATGACTAGTGAACCAGCTAGACAATCCATCAACAAGCCATTTGGTTGCCAGCCAACCAACTCATCCACCAATAAGCTATTTAACCAACCAACTAGCCAATCAATAAACCAACCATGTACTACACACCAATAATTATTCCAGGTACAGAAGGTACAAAGATGAGCAAGATATCATCACTGCCAGAGGGCTGACTTTGTAATCTCATGGTAAAAATAAATTTAAAAATCACAATACAATATGAAATGGAAATATGGGATGCATTTCCAAATAGAAGTAACACATATTAATTCAGTATTCCTATAGAAAGTCTATTTTTATGGGTTTGCTCACGTTGAGTAGCAGAATTTTGACTGGTTAGTCAAACCTGGTCAATCGATTATAGCAGATGTCTACTGCAACTATCTGGATGAAATGATAAGGATACTTGTGATTAAATAACTGAGATTGGTCAATAGAGATAGGCCAATCCCCTTGCAAGACAATGCTCTACCACATGTCACACAAACAACGCTGCTCAAACTACAGCAGCTGGACTTGGAAACTCTCTGTCATCCACTGTATTCACCAGACCTTGCACCAACTGACTACCACTTCTTCCAGGCTTTGGACCACTTCTTGCAAGGAAAGTGTTCTGTTCTCAACAAGCTGTGAGGCTTCTTTGCTGCTGGCATAAACAAGCTACTGTTAAGATGGCAAAACTGTGTCAGTAGTTTAGGCACATACTTTGATTAAATGTATTGCTTCTTGTTTGAGACATAATAAACTACATTTTTGATTTGAAATCAGACATCTCAAATTTAATGACCTAAAATATTTTATCTTTAAAGCACCATGGGAAGATAGGTGGTAGCTGGGGGGTCTATCCTTTAGTCTATTTGGAGATATTGTAGATGAAAGAAAATGTATCCACCCAAAAGATGAAATTTCTTAGTCTGTTTCTCTCTCCTTTGGCAACTCCACTTCCACTTTATGGACTGGAGTCAAACAAGTTCAGGCCAATAAGATTTCATTAAGAATCCATAAGGTCATAGCAATGGGTGTGAGGTGGGCAGAGGGTGCTAGTCAGTGGTGCACTTCAAAGATGCTAACTTTGCAGATGCTATACCCCTGGTTCCTATTCTTGCCGGCACCTGAACTTGGTGTTGGCTATAAAGATAAATAAGACATGGATCTTGCCCTAAGGAGCCCACAACCCAGCTAGGGAGACAGACATATACATATAGATTAATTTCAATATAATGCAATAAACAGCATAATAAAAAGATAGTCACAAAAGAGTGTGGAGGCACTGAGCTAAGTCTGACTGTCATAAGGTAAGTTTAAAGAGGGATTTTAGGTGCCAAGGATATTGTGTTTGTCAAAAAGCCTTCTTTAATGACCATTATGGCAGAATTCTCAGGACTTACAATGGGTCAGAGTTTATACCTCCCTGCTTGTAGTGTAAAAATAGCAAGCACAGATTTCGGTATAGCATAGACCAGTGTCTAAAACCTCATTCTGTCAATTGTATTTCTGAGCTTCAGCTTCTTTCTCTGTGACACAAGGGTGACAATATCTACCTCAGTCTCCTGGAATGTAGCTCTACAAGGGCAGGGTTTAGGCCCCTTTAGTTTATTACTGTGTCAACATCACTCAGAACTTGATAAGCACTATGGCCCTTACCTTACCTAGTAAAGACTTACCTGACCCATAGTAAGTGCTTAATAAATAATTGTTGAATTTGTTGAATAAATGAAGGTAGCTATTCATCTCCTAATCTTCATTTAATTTTTTTAATTTTAGTAAAAAGCCACAATAGAGTATTTGCTTCTCAATTTTGACCAATTTCACCTCTTTGTCTTTCAATTAGGTATTTCAAAGGTACACAGTGTCCTCATGTATTCAGTAAAAATAGCTCCATTATACAGGCCAAAGGCCAAAGGTGCATGAATAGGCCATGCTCAGGGTGCTTCCCCGCGTGCATCCATCCACAATGAGAAGTTTGCAAGCATCTGAAGGCTCAGATATGTCTATAAAGATAGTATCATCAAATAGTCTTACTTTTTCTGTTTTTCAATGTTTTAAAGTTTCTGTTTTTAATGTGTATAGTTATTGTGATAATAACCTTTTCTCAAATTGTCAAAGAAAAAATCTTGAATATGCTAGATTAGATCATCTATCAAGCTATAGCTTTTATGTAATTTCTCATCTAATGGACTGAGAGATTGCATGTTTCACGAGGAAGCTGTCACACAAATATTCTCCCGGAGAGTTGGTAGACCTCCAGAGCTTGAGTTAGATTTCAGAAAGGCAAAAATACCTGATTGACAATTGATTTTGGCACCAAATGCAGTTCTCATTACTAACCACTTGGTGGCAGTGACAACTAAGTGCCAACTCTAAGAGGTCAGGGTACACATAGGCGTATGATCCCTAACTTCTCATTATCTGTTCAAATTTTAGGACCTACAGAGGGATTTTGGTCAATCATATGAGTTGAGATAAACTTTGCTTACTGAAAAAGAGGCCATATTACAATTTTTAATAAATTTCTTACTCTGGTTTATGACATTAGATCAGGCCCGTAGTTAGGTGACACCTAACCAAAGGAATAATGAAAATTTCTTCAGTGCCCTTTAAATAACCTCTACCTCCACCTCCCACATCAGTGACACACTTTCCAGGCCACATCCATAACTGGTTATTACCCTGACCTTGTCCACCTCTAAAATCTTAAACTGTTCTCTGACCGCAAACATCTATCTCTCCTCCTTCACTGTTGCTGCAAAGGTGTATTTTCTCAGAGGCCATAGTCTCTTGAGCTCTTCTTCTCTTTATTCCTCAATTTTGTCCAGGATCCATGGTTCATCCTGAAATTCCTCTTTATTAGTCAGGATTCTCCCAAGAAATAGAATAAATAGAATATATGTGTGTGTACAGGCACCAAATGTGGTTGAATGCAATGTTTCACGCCCATTGAGACTGCTCACTTCTCCACCCCAGTGCCACTACGGTGGTTCAGGCTCTCATCAGTTTGCTCCCCTAGATTACCAAATCAGCTGCTCGCTGCTTCTCCCCACAAACCCATTCTCCAAACAGCTGCAAGAGGAAGCTTCAAATGTGAGAATCTGATTTGCTGAATCTCATTTATGGTGGTTCCTCATAGTATTCAGCATAAACTAAAGCCTTTGGAATTCATTCTGATAAAAGTGAAACAAATGACAACTTTCTCAAGCTATTGGAAACTTAGATAAAATGTTTAACACTAAAGAGAAAATATTTGCTTTGTGGTAATAATATGAATTCAAATTTGGTGGTAAATACAACATTTTACCACCACACATGGCTTGGTGGTAAATATAACATTTGTATTAACATAGAAATCCATAGAGAAAAAATAAGTTTGTAGTTCTTTGTGATGTACAGATAAACCATAATTGTGTCAAAATGAACTATGATGATACATCTGTTAGAAGCTGTAGTTGTCACAATTGAGAGAGTTTATATGTATTACGTGATTAATGTCATACGATCTTTGAGATGAAGTTGATGTTGAGTAATAAAGCAAACTTTGACACAGCAAATTGCACTTTAGCTCTTTTCTGCCCGTCCTCAATTGGATTTAGAAATGTTTGAGCCTTTTAAGGACTACTTTACAAATCAACCTGTGTTCTACAACAGAAATCAACTTTTTTGGTAAATGTTTTAAACTTTTATTGCATTAAAATCAGCTATAAATATGTCTATCATGAAACTATTAATATGCTACGAATGCAGTGCCAATAAAGTCAGCTTTGGTAATATTTACTGAGTTGGAATTATTAAAAAAAAAAAAGTCTGTACCCAGTTCTCAGATTTTGGTTTCTAAACACCACTCTGTAATGAAAGGAACTAGGGTCCTTGGAGAAATGGTTGATGCTAAGAACTCTCAGTTCCTGCTAGGATTGAGGCAGGCAAAATACGAGTTTAAAGCCTTTGTAGCCCCAGAAAGTAAAAAGAACCCCCAAAAACAAAAAGATGGAGGGATGCCAAAGGGACAAAAGAGCCAATCTGAAAGAGTTCGCAGTGGCTGCAGTGGAACAATTTAAAAATCAAAATAAATTATAATAATATTGGATTATAACTGAAAGCATAATATGATTATACATGAGTCTGCACTAAATATGTATGTACTGATTTATATCTATTAATGTGTATGTGTGTATACAGTATATATACTATACTGATTTTATCGGAGAATGGTATTTAAAACCCAAAATTTGAACCTGAGTGCAGGCTTTTTTTTTTTTTAATAATTATAACCCAATAAATGCTTCCAAAGCAGATTTTTTGGGACCATATTCACAGAACAATTTGATGATACATTTACATCTGATTGTATATTCACACATATACATATATAAATATATACATTTATAAATATATAATGAATAAATATATACACATACATACACACACATATACATATGTTGAGAATAAATATATAGAGGCAAGAAGAGACAAAAATCTCCCTTATAGAAGAATTTCAAATAATATATGTAAATAACAGCCCTCCTTCCCTAAAATTGAATCTGAATTCCCTCCTTCTCAAGTATGGGCTGTATGTAGCGACTCGCTTCCAAAGAATAGAGTATGAAAAGGAAGAAAAATAATAACTTTATTATAGAGAAATCTGGCAAACACTACCATGAGCAAGTGATCAGTGTTAACATCACTAGTGATATGTCATGCTGACAGCTGTGCCCTCTGCTACTGCGTGATGAGAAAGGCATTTCACCTCTGTGGTCTTCCTCCCTCAAACTCATAACCCCAGTGCATCGTAATAAAAGCATTACACAAACAAAAACTGAGAGACAGTTTATAAAGAAATCTGATAAGTACTTATCAAAACTGTCAAGACCATCAAAAACAAAGACAAGTGGAGCTGATCAACACTTAAGTGCCCATATGGCAATAACATTCATCAGATGTTGGGCAGATGGGAGGAGATGCAGGGGATGGATACATACACACCTATGGGTGTGGTGTGCACTGTCTGGGGGATGGACATGCTTGAAGCTCAGACTCAGGTTGGGCAAGAGCAATGTATGTAACCTAAACACTTGTACCCCCGTAATACGCTGAAATAAAAAAATAAAAACAAAGACCAAGAAACTGCCGTAGACTAGAGGAGACTAAGGAGACATGATGACTAAATGTAATATGGTATCCTGGATGAGATCCTGGAACAGAAAAAGGACATTAGGGGAAAAACTAATAACACTGGAATAAAGAGTGGGGTTTAGTTAATAAGTAATGTGCCAGTGTAGGTTTCTTAGTTGTGACACGTACACTATGTTTAAAGCATAGTGTTCGCAATAGGGGAAACTGGATGAAGAGAATACAGGAACTCTGTCTACTACCTTTTAGGTTTTTATGTAGCTCTAAAATTATTCTAAAGGAAAGTTTATTTAAAAAAAGAAAGTCTGTAATATGAAAGATATTGAAATTTATCCTTTTAAAATTATTAAATGCTAAAATATATTTTATTTGATTTTTAATAAACTATGTACAATGTTGAAACATTAGCCAGACACACCATTCTTACACAGATATAATATATTCCTCCCTTTGGCATAATAACTCGATTTCAATTTTTTTCAATATTGGAGAAGAAAGATAAAAGGATGCTATGAAAGATAATCACACTGTATTTAAAGTCCAAGAATTACCATTCCGGGTCAAAATTTTTTCCCAATTATTCCTTAGTACAAATATTAAATCTAATGAACTGCCAAAAACTGCGTGTTCTCACAAAACTTATTTCTGCAAGTTAAAAATTACAACTTGACCTAAGATGTTCCCGAATCAGAAAAACCTAACCTCTGATTAGAACCTCTAAATGTTACTGTTTCTCTGAATGTGGAAGGCAATGAGTCTGAATAAAAGCATCATAATTTCTCTAAGCAGAATCTACAGATTTATTACATTGTGAGCTTTTTCCACTAAGATTTATCAAGTAGCCAAGTCATCCACCAAGATACTGTTTGAAGAAGTCTAGATATTTTACAAAAAGAAACTGTTGCCAGATTATCTTTATTTTCCTTAACAAAATACACACAAAAGCACTAAATTCACTCATATATCATCTTTTTACAAGTATAAATAATGCTCAGAATTCAAGTACAGCCAAGTGCAGAGATGGTCTCTGCATAGGAGACCATGGAGAACTAAAACGATGTGCACAGGAGTAAAGTATCTTGACTTGTGGAAAGAATATTCTTATGAAGCTCGTATTTTTAATTAGATAATTTATATTGTCAACTGGAATTGAAAATACTGAGAAAACTTAGGTTTTACAGGATTTATATTTGGCAAAAGAATAATAAATACAGGCTATGTATTTTTCACAAGTTCTTTTTCTCTTACAAAAATAATTTATCAAAGAGATGTACTCTGAACGAAGGCAAAAAGCAGTGCCTATGACAATATCAGGGGTTAAATATTTATACTTTTCAATTAGAAAAAATCAGAATTGATAATACTCTCCATAATTAGCTCTGTATTTATCAGGGACCTCAGCAACTATGGAGAGAGCATTTTATCAAATAAAAGAATATTATTATATCTTTTTTATATTATATATAATATATCTTATTTTCAGGTGTTAACAATTTCAAACATATTGATCAACAAAATAACAATTTGCAGATTATAATTTGATGAACAATTAAAAATAATACCTTATTGAGAAATGCTGTCTTCAAAAAAAATTAGTGACATGTTAGAGCCAGCTACAACCAAGTAACTGAATATGTACCACAAATAATTGTTCTGATTATTTCATTTTTAAAGCATTTAGACAATCAACGTAACAAAGTCCTTTTTAAAAAATATTAAAGGTGAATAAATATACATCATTTTTAATTTTTAGAAGTAATTTTATTTTTAAAAAGTTTTTAATAAAGTGCCAATGTAATCAAGTAGAACCAATGTAGTAAAAACATTCTGTTGCTCAACACACATTTTTAAAATTACATAATTTTAATCATTGTTAGCACATTCCCTTTTACTCCCAACCATGCTCTCATGTGGATAAATTCTGTGGTCACTCAATATATAGATATCCTTGAGCAGTCTGCAGACAGGTAGCAGTTCCTTATTCATTGATGCATCTTCAGCATCCAGCATGGGGATATTCAGTACATGTTTGTTGAAGAGAGAAATGTATGAATGTCCATTCTGGCCTGTGGAGTATTCAGTGGTGCTGCTACTAATGAAAAATAAGCATCCACACCAACATTTA
>CAUYRT010034455.1:0-14495 GCA_963574885.1 Lepilemur ruficaudatus | reverse complement strand
GCCTAGAAATCTATGCAGGTTCCTCATAAGAAGTAAAATCAATGATCAAAAGGATAGTGTGGGCCATTGCTCTGTATTTCTTTGAAAAGTTTCTGTTCAAAATGTCCTTTGCCCATTTATTGATGGGGTTGTTTGATTTTTTCTTGTTAATTTTCTTAACTTCTATATAGATTCTTGTTATCAGCCTTTTATCAGATGTGTAGAATGCAAATATTTTGTCCCATTCTGTAGGTTGTCTATTTGCTCTAATTATAGTTTCCTTGGCTGTGCGGAAGCTTTTTAGTTTGATCAGATCCCATTTATTTATTTTTGTTGCTGCTATGATTGCTTTGGGGATCTTCTTCATAAATTCTTTGCCTAGGCTGATGTCTATAAGAGCTTTCTCAACGTTTTCTTTTAGAATTCTTATGGTTTCATGCCTTAGGTTTAAGTGTGTTATTCATCATGAGTTGACTTTTGTGAGAGGTGAGAGGTGGGGATCCAGTTTCAATCTTCTGCATGTGGATATCCAGTTTTCCCAGCAACATTTATTGAATATAGATTCTTTTCTCCAATGTATACTTTTTCTGCTTTGTTGAAGATTAGATGACAATACGATGATGTTTTATATCTGGGTTCTCAGTCATACTTCAAAGTTCGGTGTCTCTATTCGTGTGTCAGTAACATACTGTTTTGGTTACTATAGCCTTGTAGTATAGCTTGAAGTCTGGTAGACTGATGCCTCCCAATTTGTTCTTTTTGCTTAAGATTGCTTTGGCTATATGAGGTCTTCTATGGTTCCATACAAAGTATAGAATTATTTTTTCTAGATATGTAAAGAATGATAATGGTATTTTGATAGGGATTGCATTAATTCTGTAGATCACTTTAGGTAGTATGGACATTTTAATAATATTGATTCTGCCAATCCATGAGCATGGTAGGATTTTCCATCTGTTTACATCTTCTACAAATTCTTTTCCCAATGTTTCATAGTACTCCCTATATATGTCTCTCACCTACTTTGTTAAATATATTCCTAAATATTTAATTTTCTTTGATGCTATTATGAAAGGTGTTGCATCTTTGATTTGATTTTTAGCTTGACTGTTATTGGTGTATATGAATGCCACTCATTTGTGTGCATTAATTTTGTATCCCGAGACTTTACTGAATTCACTTATCAATTCTAGGAGTCTCTTGGTTGAATCCTTGGGATTTTCTAGATATAATATCATATCAAATGGTCAGCAAACATATAAAAAAAAGTGCTCAGCATCTGTAATCATTAGGGAAATGCAAATCAAAATCACAATGAGATGTCACCTAACTCCAGTGAGAATAGCCTCTATCAAAAAGTCCCAAGACAACAAATGCTGGCTTGGATGTAGAGAGATCAGAATACTCTTACACTTCTGGAGGGGCTTCAAATTAGTACAACCCCTGTGGAAAGTAATTTGGAGTTATCTCAAAGAGCTAAAAATAGAAACACTATTTGATCCAGCAATCCCATACTAGGCATCTATGGAAAGGAAAAAAAGACATTCCATAATAAAGACATCTGCATTCAAATGTTTATAGCAGCACAATTCACAATTGCAAAGATGTGGAAACAACCCAAGTACCCATCAATACCTGAATGGATTAATAAAATGTGGTATATATACCATGGAGTACTACTCAACCACAAAAAACAATGGTGAACTAGCACCTCTTGTATTATCCTGGATGGAGCTGGAGCCCATTCTACTAAGTGAAGTATCCCAAGAATGGAAAAACAAGCACCACATGTACTCACCATCAAATTGGTACTAACTGATCAACACTAAGGTGCTCACATGGTAGTAATATTCATTGGGCACCAGTCAGTTGGTAGGGGGTCATGGTGGTAGGTAAACTCACAACTAGCAGATGAGGAGCACACTGTACTGGGGATGGGCATGCTTGTAGTCCTGGCTTGGGCAAGGCAAAGGCATTATATGTAACCAAAATGTTTGTACCCCCATAATATTCTGAAAAAAATATAAAAATAAAACTTTCAGACAGGTGAAAATGCAAAACCTAAACAAACAAACAAACAAACAAAAAAACATAGTGCATGGGCAGTACCCAGCTCCAAAGGATTAATGATGAGCTCTACTTAGAGCAGTGAGTGCTTACTATGTATTAGACCCTTTATATGCATTATGTCCTTTGATTCTCAGAGACTCCTTAAGATAAGTATTACTCCCCAATCTACTTAAAAAGATGTTGAGATTCAGAAAGGACAGACCGTTAATAATAATTTACCAAAGTAGGATACCTACCCAGACCTGCCTGCCTTCAAGGCCTTGTTCTTCCCAAGACAATATGCCATCTCTACCATGACATCAGCCTTGTGGCCTAATCAGCAGATTTAGCCTTCCTTTGTCTTCTGGGATAACCCAGTAAACATGGACATCTTTTATTTAGTGGTTGAGCCTAGTACCATGTAGTTAAACTGATGATTGTTGCTTATTTTCATCATCTTCCATTGTGGTCCCTCTCACTGTAACTTCTCAGGAAGGTACTACTCATTATTTGTAATCCTTTATTCCACTCTGTTTTTGTCTGGGTTTTTCAGCATTACTTTATCTGCAAGAAGACAGACAAGTGAAATTTTATCATTATTGTTTTTAGTGCCAATAATTCATTTTAATTCATTAGTACCATGTTCATTTTAATCCTTGAAAGAACTCTGAGATAATTGCAGGAGGGCTGATTATCTCCCATTTACAGAAGACACAGAGGACCTGATGATTTAGACGAAATGCCCACGGCCACTGAGTTAGTCCAAGTGGAATTAGTACTTAATCCCGTGTCTGCTTTTGTAGCCACCTTTTGATGGAGGTCACTGCATTAATTATTCATCCAAGGCCCTGGGCAATATTCACAAAGGGGTAAGCTAATGCTTCAATTTGCAGTTTGCCTCAGATCATATTTTCAGACGACTTTTAAATTCAGTAAATTATGCCCTGGGCTTATTGATTGTTTTTTGCTACTTTTTTTTTGAGAAAAGAACATAAAATATGATACCACCTTGCAACACTTTAAAGGCTAAATGCTTCATTATTATATTTTCTACTTGCTATTCCTTACAACCTCTCTGTAGTCAAGTTTGGATTGTCATCTCTATTTGCCAGATAACAAAAACAGGGCAAAGTGTGCCTATGGTTACAAAGACCATCAGAGACCATTAGAGCTTTGGTCCAGCCTGTTGCTCTCACTCTTATCTTTCCTAATGTAATACATCAGTGATGGTGTTAGTATGTTACTATCAAATAAAATTTAAAGGTTTTCATTTTTCAAGATGTTTCAGACTATATTTTTAATTGAGCGGTTGTGGATACACATATTAATTTAAGCTTGAGACAAGCATGTTTAACTTGAGGACTCAAAACGGCAGTAATAGGATGGAAGGCAAATTCATACATTAAAAAATAATAGCTACAATTTAGCACTTAGCATATGTGCCAGGCACTTTGACAAGCACTTCTTGTGATATTATCTTGGTAACCATGCCCCAAACTTGACAAGGGTGGTTTTATAGAAGAAAATGTGACCTAGAGAGGTTAAAATTTAGATTTGCTAGTAAGCAGCAGAGCCACAGTTTAAGGATTTGATTAACTCTAGGGCCCAAGTTCTTAGCCCCACTGGCTATGCTGCCTCTCTGATCAATGCAGCCATACATATACTTCTTTAAAAACTCAGATTATACAGAGTTTCTGTCTTGCTCATGGTAACCTGCTGTTCTTGCTGTACTATGTAGTGCAGCCCTTCCAAACATTCTTATATCTCTGTATCTAATCCATTTTCTTCCATGTTAAAATAGGTCTATATTCTGATAGCTTATCCTAAATTCTCTCCATGAAATTTCAGAGAACAGAGCCCCCAGCACATAGCATTCTTGAGCCATTAACTCACATATTAATTAATTTATAACAAACATTTTTGAGATAATGTGTCATACTCAGGTAAGTATTGGGAACCAAAAAAGGTAAGTAAGAAGGAATCTCTACACTCAAAGAACTTGATGTCTGGTGAGTGTATGTTGGGAGTAGAAAATTATGTGAAATGATAAGCAACTTTATAATAAAGCCACACTGTGCTATGGGGGATGGGAGGCAGATGCTAGAGAATAATAATTGAGGGAATCTAGAAAGGCTTCTTTTCTGGGAAAGTGATATCTGAGCTTATCCTTGAAGTATAGGGTAGAATTAGGCAGAATAGTGAATAATGGAGGAAGAATTTCAAAACACATAAAAGAGTATGTGGTATGTGTTCTGAACAGTAGATGCTCTCTGCATATGAGCAAAAGAAAGAGAACAGTACATGAGATTTTTGGATGACTTAACAGGTGATGCCTTTGGATTCTTGAGACGTTGAGCTTATATTTGGATGGATTGTTGACAAATAATGGTATCACTGTATTCTATTGAAGGCAAAATGCTTAAATTTTATAAAGTTTCAATGTAAAAATGCAATGCATTAAGTGGTACAAATAAAGATGAAAATTATCATAACATATAGCCAAGATTGAAATGGACCAGTAAATCCCCTGAAAACTCAAAGTGGATCCCTTAGTGATCCAGATGACTTTCTAAAAATCTTATAAACTACACAAGCAAAGTCCTCATATTTATTAATATTGCCAAGACCTCTCAATAGATTTACTGTTTTTTTTTTTTTGTCATTCACTTGGTTTACTTCCTAACTTGATTCTCAAGGGTAATTTATGGCTGGTGATCAAGCTCTGTATATGAGTTAAGTGCAGCTTTTACAGGGAGCGATGTGCTGCACATATCGAGAGACTATGACTGGTTCACACAAGATGTATGGTAGTGACAGGTTTGAGAATGATACAAATAGTAATAGCTTTTGTATAATCGACACTTCCTTAGCTCTTTGTAAATTAGTGAGCTAGAATTAAATTTGTTTGTCATCACATTTGGCAATGCAGATACCTCATGTTCTTGAAAAAGTCAACTTGAATGAGACTAGAAGCAAAACATTAAAGCCATATGGAAATTTAACTATGACTCTCTTCAAATTTGCAACATTATTTTGAATTACAGCATAAAATGCTGTTATATCCTCAAAAATATTTGGGGATGGGAATTAGGGGTCTCAATGGGGGAAGGAAATCTGCTAAAACTGATTTCTGTGAATAGCTATACAACTTGGTAAATTTACTAATAATCATTTAATTGTACACTTAAAATGGAGTAATGGCATGTTATGTAAATTTTACTTCAATAAAGTTATTTAAAAAAAAGAAACTAGAACATTAAAAAAAAAGTTTGCCAAAGACACATTTCAATTCAGCAATTCAATTTATATTAATAGTTTACCAGAAGTTCATTTTAAAGAATTAGCCAACCTAAAGCACATTCTATAAAATGAATTTATTGCACATCATCTCTGTATAAAATTGTAATATAATTACTTACCTAAACATGCTTGTACAGATTTAAGGTGAAGGTGCCACATATGCAGAATAGAATAATTATTGCTGTCCTTTTCAATTACTACTAGAAAGAACTTTTCTGAAAATGGTGGTGGGCGATATCCTATTGTTCAAAGGAAAAAGATACTTAAATTAATGTTTTTATAGGGTTAAGAAAAACACTTTTTAAAAGCTAAAAACACCTCCTGATATGCACAGAAGTTGGGAGGAAAAGGAAAGAATAAACAGACTGTTAAGAGGAGTTTCATACAATTTTTTGCCAAAAGTTAGGTAACTATCAAAGACTAATGAGGCTGTGTCAAATGTACAAAAGCCAATATGAAAAGATACCTACTAGTCAAAGATGGGAAAATCTGAGCATCAAAGAATAAAAATAAAAACAATTTATTAAAACATATTTACTATATAAAAAACTATGAGTTCACAAAAATACCAAAAGAGGGCACACAAGAAAAAAGGAAAGAGGGGGGGAAAAAAGAAGAAACAGAAGGAAGAGAGAGAGGGGGCAAGGGCAAGCACAGAAGAGCACAAGCCAGCCTCAATGCATGTCCTCAGGAGCAACAAGGGCACTCAATATTTATTTGGAAAACTGACAATTAAAAGGAAAGAAGGAAATAAACATTTACCCTGCTTTTCCTCTATAAAACAATAGCATTTTTTTTTGAGCAGGGTCTCACTCTGTTGCCCCACCTAGAGTGCAGTGGCATCAAAATAACCCACTGCAACCTCAAACTCCTAGGCTCAAGTGATCCTCCGGCCTTAGCCTCCTGAGTAACTAGAACTACAGGAGTGCACCACCACACCCAGCTAATTTTTCTATTTTTTGTAGAGATGGGACCTTGTTCTTGCTCAGGCTCATGACTGTAATCCTAGCACTTTCGGAGGCTAAGGCGGGAAGACTGCTTGAGGCCAGGAGTTTGAGGTTGCAGTAAGCTATGATGATGCCACCGCACTCTAGCCCAGGTGACAGAGTGAGACCCTGTCTCCAAAAAAAAAAGAAAAAGAAAAAAAATCTTAAGTCATGGGAAGAGGGCAGTAATTGGGTGCAGAAGAGACTTTGTAGACACTTTCTGCATTTTTTTAAAGAAAAAACATTTGTAGACATCATTTTTCCTGTTGACAATTATGTTCTTCATACATGAAAATTAGATCTATACAGGACAACAAAAACTTTCCTTAAAAATGAAAACTCATAATGACAAGTCATTGGCAATGAGCACTGTTAGAGCTCAAATTGTGGTCTCTAAATAGCATTCCCCATTAAAAGGAACAGATTGGAAGGATGACTCCATTCTTGCAAAGGATATCTACAAGATAAGCCTGAGGTATCTTGTGTCTGAAACACAGTAAACTATCAGAATAATGAAGCTGTGTCAAAATGACTAAGGACTGATGTGAAATGGTCCTTACTAGCCTTATTTAGAACAATGTAAGCACTAAAAAAAAAATTATTGCAAACTGACTAAAATACGCAATGTACATGAAAATCCATGAGCTATATGAGTACTTCTGTATGTGTGTTATTATTATTCACTAAAGAGTTTTTTTTTTAAATGAGTTCATAATGAAACTCAAAAGACAAAAAAAGCCAAACAACAACAAATTCATCAGCAACCACTGGAGGAAAGTAGGGCATAAACTCCTTATTCTAATATTCTAAAATTGTCAATTAAAGGGAAAGAACTAATCACTTACCCTGCCTTTCCTAAAATAACTGTTTTTCAAAATAACCCAATAATTGCCCTACTTGATAAAGGAATGCTTTCTTTACAGATGCTATCCATGAGCTGATAAAATTAGAATATCATGATTTTGCAATTCCTAATGAAATAATTGATTCAAGATCAAAAATATTCAATAGACGACACCATAAGATAAAAGACTGCTGGCAAACAATGATGCAGCCACCCACTGAATCTTCTAAATCTTAGTATCACTAAAAGTGAGACAAATATTATGTTCTCTCTGGTGTGATACATATGAAGCACACAGCATCACCTAAGAAGTTGAACCAAGATCTAATCAAGTCTACAGAGCTAACTTCCACTTTACAGGAAATACGACGGACAAAAAAAAGTTTAAAGGACATCACAAGTAAGCAGTCAGAGAAAGTCCTAAAAAATAACTTGCTCTAAAATAAGTCAGTCACATAATGAGTGTACATACAGCTAGATCACTTTACATTTAAAGACTCAACAGACAATGAAAACACAATGTATGGACCTTGTTTTGATATGGATTCAAACAATTAAAAACATAAAAACAAAAACCCCAACATTTTTGAGACAACTGAATGAAGTAAATACGATCCAGTTAAATAAGGACGAATCTGAAAAATTTTGTTAATTTATCAATCTGATAATAGCAAACATGCAAGGAAATCACTTTTAGAAATGCATAAGGAAGTAAAACAACATGACTGCTGAATGTGCTTTAAAAATTTTCAGAGGAAAAAGGAAAAGAAAGGAAAAAGGGTGGATAAAGTACATGTGATGAAAATCTTAAAATCTTCAATCTACATTATGGGCACACATAGGTTCATTTAACTATGTGCTCTAATTTTGTCTATATTTGGCATTTTTCTTAATTAAAAGAGTAAGTAAATTTTAATTAAAACTCAAAGTACAAAATAAGGCAGGGGCAGGGAAGAGGAGAAATATACACATCAAGTCCTTTAAGAAAATAGCTATAAAAATCAGCAATATATATCATAAAGAAACTTCACACAAAAACTAAAGGAAAACCAAGAAAGCATGAAAAAAATCTTTTGGCCGGATTTAGCAGTTATATAAAGAAATATCAAAAGAGAAAAATAAAAAACAAATTTAAATGCAAGTCTGTCAATTAAAAATATTATAAAGAAAAATACCAACTTTATAAGCATTGTTTTCTAGCAGGTTGATATGTAATAATAAATAGTAGCTAGGTTTGTTAGAAAGCATATTAAAAAGTTTAACCCAGATAAAGGTAAAATACCACAGAAAAGCAAATTTTAAATCCATAAAGCAGTACTGTTGGTTACGGAGATAGTGAAATAAAACTGCACATGATAACTAAATAGCTAACATATTAAGAAAAGCTCTGATATATGAAGAAATATACACGAAAGGAAAAATTATTAGTCTGAGTAAAAAGATGTATGAGCTAAACTTCATAAGAGATGGGAACTCATTCTCATTTTCCACTAAAGCAAAAGAAATTCAGTAGAAATAGTTTCCTTGTATGTCTATATATAATTCCGTGGTAAAACCTAAGAAAGAAATTTAAATATGTCCATCTAGATAAGAAAATTAAATATGTCCATCTAGATACTGTCAGTCTATAACCAAATGAGATAAAGTATCTGAAAACCCTTTGTAAACTAAAAAAGTATCATCATAGAAACTTAATTCTTAAAGTAGGATATGTCTGTCTTTTCATTCAAACAGAACATAAAGGTTTTATAATTATAAAGTATTATGTATATAGTTATATATGTAATTTTATCTGTCAATTTAAAAAATAAAATAATTTCTAAAGGATAGATTTTTAACTAAATTATAAAGTTTAAACTAAACATCACACTGTTTGTTTTTAAAGGGCTTATGGAGAAACTACTTCCTTTCACAAAAAGGGGAAAGAAATGCTGCACTTCAAAGAGGAAAACTGTGAGATGGTACCTTTCATTCTCTGTATCCATGAGGCTTCTAGTGTACCACACGACATGGTATCTTACATTCTATATTCATCATTGGTCTGTAGCAATTTACTGGGAACTTTCTTACACCTATACTAAAATTAACTGGTTTCCTCATGGTACCACATGGAATTTACCATCAATCAAAATAATTTAATTGTAGAATTGAGTAATTAAAATTAGTTTTTAAAATAAACTAGGGTTCATAAATACATTTCTCAGCAAAAGCCTATGTCCCCAGTGAACCGTCTTTTAAAATGTAATTATCACCCACATGCCTTCTTCATCTGTAAACAAGCAATTTTGACAGAACTGGAATATCTACCAAAAATTATAAGAATGATAACATTTGAAGATCCATACTCAATGAAAGCTTAGAAATCTTTTTTTTTTTTAGGATTATGATAAGTAAATTCAGACTATTTTTAAAAAGTACCTTGCGATGGTTGAAAAAATATTTCAGTTTCCTTTTTATCTACATCTTCCTTATGTGGTTTATAGCCTATGATGAAGTCTTCTTGAAACACATGAAGCAACTGTGTATTTGAGCCACACTACAAATACAAAAAAAAGATGAGTTATTATCTTTGAAATTCCCTATCTCCCATCCACCACTTCCCCAACAATAATACAGAAAAAATAAATCTCTCTTAACAATTTCTACTCTTTGTCTACTAACTAATTAGAAAAAACAACAGGAAAAAAAATAATTAAAACTATCTTGGTCAGAGAAAAATTATTTTTGAAAATGCTAAAGCCAATAGCAGAACAGAAGAGCTCCAGTAAAAACAAATCAACAGGGTTTCTTCTCAAAAAAAAAAAAAACCTACAAAAAATGAAATTAAAAAACAGTTAAGTGTTAGGTGATCTGTACCACATCGAGTCCAAAACATCAGGATTCACAGCTATACTAACTATATAAGGCACACTAGACTACTACAGAACTAACAGATATCCCTCTAATAGATATAACAGCCAGAGGGATATCACATCTCTAGAGAACTATTTTTACACCAGATAAGTAGGATCTCTTTTGAAGGATGGATGAAACGCCACTGTCACCTGCTATGCTGCATGGTCATGTTTTTGGACCATACAGAGAAGAGTAAAGACTATCACAAAGGGCAACTTAGAACCATAAAGGTGAACTGAAATTCAAGTAAAGGTTAGATCCAAACAAAAGCTTATTATGGAAGTGTGTCAAGACAATTAGATAGCTGAGCTGCAGATTTCAAGAAAGGGAAATGTTATGACTATCTTGGCACTGGATGCATAGTCTATAACCTTAGAGAATAAAGGAAAATCAGCCCCCTTACATCATAGAACATAAAAGGACTATAATATTAAGTTGAGCCATAGAATTTTTATGAAAGTTATAGAGTATTTTTATGTCTCTCCAAGTAGAAAGATAAAAAAATCTCTTCACATTCATAGTATAGAAGGTTATCTCCCCTAGGGAAAAAGAACAAATGAAAGAAAAGGGAAGGGTAGTGTCTTTATGGATATAGAAATCATACAACACACTGGGAACAAACCTAGAATGAGTTTTAAACACTATCATTTATAAGCCTAATTCATTTATCAGTGCTTACAGTTTGCCAGCCCTTGTGTTAAAGATAGTCACCAAAGTCAGAGGGAAAAAAATCTTCA
This sequence comes from Lepilemur ruficaudatus, assembly GCA_963574885.1. Taxonomy (NCBI): domain Eukaryota; kingdom Metazoa; phylum Chordata; class Mammalia; order Primates; family Lepilemuridae; genus Lepilemur; species Lepilemur ruficaudatus. The sequence goes on along the minus strand of CAUYRT010034455.1, from coordinate 3,705 downwards.
GCAAGTATGAAGTAAAAAGATTGATGGGTGAGAGTCCTATATTAATATCCTGAAGAGCACAGAATGGGCTAACGTAAGGGATGAATTTAACATCTAGGCCATTAAAAATTAAGGTATCTATGCGAAAGAAGCCAACTCTTTTCCAGATTCCTATGGAGTCAAAAAAGGAAACCATAGGTTGATTTTGAAGAAAGGCATGGCACTTGGGGATAAAAAAGTTAAGGATTTCCTAAGAGGCATTAGTAATTTGAATGTGGCAGTCCCAGTTCTGTTACCAAGAGCTCATGTGCTAATTTCTCTACATTAGTGGAAATGATTACATTTTCCCCATAGAATGTTCTGGGCACCATGGAAAATTATTACATAACTCTACACTTGTTTTTAAATATAGTTGGCTCTTTCTTCATTTGTTTAAAAATATTGGTAACTTCCTCACCAAACTAATTTTTTTTAATATTTTGAATGAATGTTAGTTCTGTCCCTTAATCCATAAGCATAATCCTGAAGAAATAATTATCCTGAGGGCCAAAATGGGTTTTATAAATTCCCTGTAGGAAAAAGGGTTCTCTTTCTTTCATAAGTAGTAGCTAGGGAGAAATACTGACTATATAAAGGGGGGTGATTAAAAGGTAAATGTGTACTTTGATCCACTTTCATCTGTATTTTAAGAAACCTCACAAAAATACCCAACATGGGACCTAGCAGGGCAAACACTCTGAAGCTGAGGTCACCCTCTACTGAGTTTAAATGAGTAATAATATAAAAAGAGAAACCCCAATCCAAGCCTCTGTGCAGCTGTACTCTACCTTCTCTCAGCATTTCAAGATTGAGGTCATAGTTTCCTTAATTGAATCAAATTTCCTTTAAACAGGAAACAAAGCTACAAGATACAATTCAAATCAAGAATAATTCTTAAATCATTATTTTTCACTGTGGGAATCTACAGAAGTTGGCTGAGTTTAGTATCAAAGAAGAGAATTATTCTGAGAATGAAATATATCATATACATTAAAACACTATGGGATAAAATATATTAACATCACCAATTCACAAGCATGCTTTTTTACTTGGTCAGTTATTGCGTCGAGTTCAATAATGCAGCCAGGTCGAGCAGTAGACTGTTGGCTCACAATATTAAACACTTCTCCAATAAGTTTCTGTAAATAAAAAACACAAAATGTTAATGATCAACAACTTATGAATCTACTGTCAATATGCTGCAGCATCTTGGACAGTAAGGACCCTATCTGAATATTCACAATGGCACTTAATACATTCAAAGAAGAAATATTTAAACTTTCTATACTCATTCTAAGTTAACTAAGCAATTATAAAACTCTATAGTCTTTACATAAATAGCATATAACTTCAAGGTATCTAGTTCTTTCAACATGTTGTCTTCCTTTTTCCAAAGTTTAAGCACAAGACAGACAGTGCCTGAGGATCTGGCCCAATGCCTGAGTATGTGGTTTGCAGATGTGCAATGCCATTTCAAAGTACAACCCTGCCAGACTGTAGGTAAGGGTAATGGTTGAGAAGTGTCTTGGGATGAGGGTGTCTGAACTAACACATGAAACTTAGGGATCCCACAAACCCCTAAATCTTTCTGTGAAAAAAACAGTCCCCCTCTCCCACCTTCCAACCAGCCTTCCCTTGCATAAAAACCTTTCAGTAATTTCATCTGAAGACACTGCCTCAGAAAGAGATTCCCATTCTCCTCAGCACCCACCTCCACTACCTTTCACTGCCTCCAGGCCGGTAACAGGGGTTAGATCCCAGCTTAGCTAGGGATACAAAGTCAGGGAGGAAACAACATATGCATTAGAGTTGTAGGAATTTTCCAATTTTTATCAGGAGGATTCCAGAGAACATGTATGGGAATAGATTCTAGGGTTATTAGATTAAGAGGAACAAAATATGTGGTTGGGTAGAGCTCAAGTTATTGACAAGGATACATTCACCCAAGATTCAGGATTTAAAGTACTCACCCAGACATCCAGAAATGGTGTTAACACTCCGCTGGGTTTGTTAACTGAAATCTGGAGTCAACTGTGGCCTATAGTTGTGAGGCTAAAATGCTGGAATTTTTCTAGCATGCAATAAAGCTTTGCTACTCAAAGCATAGTCAATGGACCAGCAGCAACAGGAAGCTTTCTATAAATGCACTCTTAAGCCCTGAAATTAAGACATCTGTATTTTAACAGGATCTCCAGATGATTCATGTGGATGATAAAATTTAAGAAGTACTGCTGCAGATCACTGGCTCTCAACCATGGCTGCACATTGAATCACTTGGAGATCTTTAACAATCATTGATGCTCAGGTCCCACTTACAGTAATTGATTTATTGGTCTGGGGTGCAATCCCATCAGCACGAGTTTTATAAGCTCTTCAGGTTCTTCCAATATGCACCCAAGATTGAAATCTCCTCCTAGTCCACCAAATTTACTGGGCTTACCCCAGTGGCTCCTCACCTGGCAGCAGCTGCCTTAACAGAACAGCAAAATGCCTCTTGATGTTACAGCATTAGCCAGGGGGTGACGTCCTATGCAGCTGGGGTGCTGTGCTCCATGCTGCAGTTATATGTCTAAATGACCAAAAAAGATGCTGTTTCCTCCACACCCAAAACACTTAGGACTGCAAACCAAAATGTGGAGGTAGGACTAACCTCTCTCACCACGACACTTAATAACTTACCGACAGAATTTTTCATTCCTGTCCCTGTAATCTTGGGCTCAATGTGTCTGGAGGGTGCTAGTGCTCAAGAAAGAAGTATAATATTTCCACCAGGGACCATAACCAAAGTTCTATTATACTGAAATCTGAGACTGACTCTTGACTATTTTAAACTCATGCTGTTTAACCAATATGCAGAGAAGAGTGACTGGTGAGGGTGACTAATCCTGGCTTGTTACTACAAAATGAGGGCAAGGGAGACTACATCTGAAACCCAAATAATTTTTGGTACTCTCATAACTATAAAAACTTTCCTATAGGAAACAGCAGCAACCCAAAACAGACAGGAGTTGGATCTTGTGGAAATGGTTAGGCCATTTCACCAGGTATCTATGTATGTATGTATGTATGTATGTATGTATGTATAAATAAATAAATAAATAAATAAATAGCCAAGGTGCAGGGAAAAGTGTGAGGGAATGTGGCATTTGGTGGTGAAAGAAGGAAGCCATGATTATGAAACTTAGGCTTTGTGACCATCTATAGAAGCAGGGCTATAACAGCTTTCCTTTATGTTAATTGTTCCTTTTTTCCACTTTCCCTGCTGTGACAAGTACTGATGATAGGTAGCAACTACAATTCAAATTCCAAGCAGGATTATGACCAAATTGGCATCATTACACAATGATATAATGCCTAATGAGAATCTGTGTTTCCCTGTTTTGGAAATAAATGTTTCTTCATCTAAATAAAGAACAGGAATAGGCCAGGCACAGTGGCTCACGCCTATAATCCTAGCACTCTGGGAGGCCGAGGCGGGCCGATCGTTTGAGTTCAGGAGTTCAAGACCAGACTGAGCAAGAGTGAAACCCCGTCTCTACTATAAATAGAAAGAAATTAATTGGCCAACTAAAAATATATATAGAAAAAATTAGCCGGGCATGGTGGCGCATGTCTGTAGTCCCAGGTACTCGGGAGGCTGAGGCAGAAGGATTGCTTGAGCCCAGGAGTTTGAGGTTGCCGTGAGCT
>CAUYRT010034454.1:0-12323 GCA_963574885.1 Lepilemur ruficaudatus | reverse complement strand
TTTAACCAAAAAAAAAAGATACTTGCACCTGATTGTTTATCACTGCACAATTCACAATTGCAATGATATGGAATCAACCTAAGTACCCATCAAGTGAGGAGTGGATCAAGAAAATGCATCTACCGTGTAGTATTATTCAGCCATAAAAAGGCATGAAATAATGTCTTTTGCAGCAACTTGGATGCAACTAGAGACCATTATCCTAAGTGAAGTATCTCAGGAATAGAAGAATAAATGCCACATGTTTTCATATACAAGTGGAAGCTAAATGAGGGACATACATAGTCATAAAGCAGTGTAACGAACACTGAAAACTAAGAAGGGGGATGTGGGGAGGGAGTGAGGGATAAAAATCTACCTCCCAGGTACAATGGACACTATTCTTGTGACAGGTACACTAAAACTCTGACTTCGGCATTATACAATTCACTCATTTAACAAAAAACACGTGTACCCCCTAAATCTTCTGAAATAAAAAAAAGAAGAAAAAAAAGGACACAGGAAAGAATAGTATATATAACACACTACTCACTATGTATGTAGTTGTCTACATATATGATTTTGATATTTATATCTTTATGTGCATAGACCATCTGTGGTAGTACAAATAAGAAACTGGCAAGGAGTGTTGCTTCTGGGAAGGAGTTCTGGAGAGACACTAGATTGCTGAAGATTGGAGGGTGGGTGATAAGAAGATAAACATGTTTAACTAAATTCCCTTTATTATGGAACTACGTGTGCACTTTACATAATCAAAAACAGTTAATATTTTAAAGGACTTGGGTGAGAATTTCTAACGGGGATTAAGAATTTCACATCTATCTATTCAGTTGTGCTTCTCCCTGCAGGAAGTTGTTTCTAAGTGAGATCCTACGCAGACCCACAGATACCATGATAGCATTTCACCATCTATTTGCAAAAAACGCTATTAGGGTGCGCAATATTTATGAATAAATGCCCTTTGTACTATAAAATAAGACAATACTTTAATATTGTTTTCATCTTTGATTTATTATTTAACTAGTTCAAATTAGCAACAAAGTTTGTGAGAGCCAGAACCCAGATTCTTCATTTTTAAAACAATGCCTAACTGGTTTCAGAACTTGGCATTCAATATTCAGTAACATTTTTATATATAATATGGAATCACAGAATCTCACAACTGAATAAGACTTCAGATATTAGGTCAGTTTAATATGCTTCCTTCATTTTACACAGGAAGAAATGGCTATTTGAATAGAGTAAAGATACTCACAAGTCAGTAGCCAGATGGGACTGCATCTTTCCAGATCCAATCTTTATATGCTGTACTGAATCAACCCACTCCTGGTTCCATTACCATAAAACAAGAGAGACTAGTTAAAAGACAAGAAAGTCAGACTACCTTCACAGGATTTTACTCAAAATGAATCTTTAAGCTTGAGCAAGAGCAAGACCCCATCTTTATAGAAAAAACAGAAAAATTAGCCAGGTGTCGTGGCATGCGGCTGTAGTCCCAACTACTTGGGAGGCAGGAAGATAGCTGGAGCCCAGGAGTTTGAGGTTACGGTGAGCTATGATGATGCCACTGCACTCTAACCTGGAGACAGAGAGACACCCTGTCCCCCCCCCCAAAAAAAAGACTCCTAAAAAAGTTATATTATATATATATATATATTTCTTAAAGAGACAGGGTCTCACTCTCTCACACAGACTGGAGTGCAGTATCACAATCATAGCTCACTGCAGCCCCCAACTCCTCAGCTCAAGTGATTCTTCTACCTCACCCTCCTGAGTAGCTAGGACTACAGGCATGCACTACCACGCCTAATTTTTTTTTTTTTTGTAGATACAGGGTCTTGCTATCTTGCCCAGGCTGGTCTTAAACTCCTTGTCTTGAGCAATCCTCTCGCTTTGGCCTCCAAAAGCACTGAGATTACAGGCATGAGCTACCACATGTGGCCTGATGTACTGATATGTTATTTACTACACCCTCAAAAGTGTTGTGAGCTACATTAAAACCAGTGGTGGCTTCCACTTTAGGCCGTGATGGAGTAACAGAGATCACATTTATGCTTTGCCACAACCACAAGAAAACTGAACAAAATACATAAAACCGCTGTTTTTAGAAATTGAACAATAGGCAGCACAAAAGTGTAATGCCTGAGAGAAGGGATACAAATGAGGCGAGTCCTATGATTGCCCTGACTTTCTGCCTTTAGGACTTTTTGCTTTCTAGAAATATTCAGGGCCATAAAGCACAGAAAGAAATCCAAAACAAAGCACAGAGGTCTTGCTGAGTTGGGGGTCAGAGGTTAGAATTAGGAACGATTAGGCACTTGAGGGTGGCAGGGCAGAGTACCCCAAAGAAGCAGCTACTCAGTAAAAGAACTGCACAAAGGTCAAATAACTGTCTGCCAGACACAGATGACACTTTCTAAAGGAAAAGAATAAAATACAAAGATACAATTGTGCCACTGTATCCCAGCTTGGACGACAGAGCAAGATCTTTTCTGGAAAAAAAAAGATAGCCAAAATGACTGAATGACAAAATTAGCAAAAAGAAATTAAAAGTTATAGGCTGGGCACAGTGGCTCACACCTGTAATCCTAGCACTCTGGGAGGCCAAGGCGGGTGTATCGCTCAAGTTCAGGAGTTCAAAACTAGCCTGAGCAAGAGCAAGACCCATCTCTACTAAAAATAGAAAAAAATTAATTGGCCAACTAAAAATATATATAGAAAAAATTAGCTGGGCATGGTGGCGTATGCCTGTAGTCCCAGCTACTCGGGAGGCTGAGGCAGGAGGATCGCTTGAGTCCAGAGTTTGAGGTTGCTGTGAGCTAGGCTGACGCCACGGAACTCTAGCCTGGGCAACAGAGTGAGACTCTGTCTCAAAAAAAAAAAGAAATTAAAAGCTATAACTATGTTCAAGTGTTTTAAATACATATATTGAAAAAACAGAAGATAGAAGAGCCAAAAAGAACTTCTAAAAATGAAAAATATATGAAATAAAAATTCACTGGATAAACAGTGAATCTGTACTACAGATACTACAGAAGGAAAAAAACAGATACTACAGAAGAAAATATCACTGAATTTGAAGATACAACAATAGAATCTATAAAAATTGAAGGACAGAGAGAAAAAAGATTGAATAAAAATAGAGTATCAGTGACCTATGGAATAGGATCAAGCAGTGTATGAACATATAATTGAAGTCACAGGTGATTAATGAAGGAAGGTCAGAACAAATATCTGAATAAGTAATGGTAGAAAATTTTTCAAATTTGGTAAATCTTATAAACCCACATAGCCAAAATGCTCAATGAATCTAAACCAGAATAAACAGAAAGAAACTCACAAGGAACATCATAATTAAAACACGTAAAGCTAGTAACAGCAAAAAAACTCTTTAAAGAAGCCCAAGGAGGAAAAGATACCTTATATAGGGAGAGAGAGAGAGAGAGAGAGAGAGGGAGAGAGAGAAGGTCAGTAAACTTCAGCAGCTCTGCAAACCAAAAAACAATAGAAAAAAATCCTTAAAGTGCTGAAAAACATGCCAAGCATGTCAATAAATATAAGAATTTTTTCTTTAAAAATTTTTAAAGGATAATCGACTAAATAAATAAAAAATGTATTATACAATCAAATTTGGGAGATATACAGTTGTAAGTTTCTTATACATGAGATGGAATTACTTGAAATAACCTAAGTTAAACAGGTAAATTATAAATCCTGAAGCAAATCCTAAAAACAGTAAAACAAGTATAGTCAATTAGTCAATAGTAGAGATAAAAAGAAATCAAAAAAAATATTCAGTTAAAAGAAGGCAGAAAAGAAGAAAACCCAGAAACAAATACCAAGCTGGTAGATTAAACCCAATTATACTGAAATTTGTGTTAAATGAGAATGTTCTAACATTCAGTCCAATAAAGAGGCAGAGAATGGCCAAGTATGGTGGCTCATTCTGGTAATCCCAGCACTTTGGGAAGCTGACGGGGGAGGATTGCTTGACGTCAGTAGTTCAAGACCAGTCTGGGCAACATAATGAAACCCTGTCTCTACATAAAAAATTTTCAACAGCCAGGCATGGTGGTACACGCCGATAGTCTTAGCTACTTGGGAGGCTAAGATGGGAGGATTGCTTGAGCCCAGGAGTTTGAGGTTACAGTGAGCCATGATTGCACCTGGGTGACAGAGAGAGACTTTGTCTCAAAAAAAAAAAAAAAAAAAGAAAGAAAGAAAAAGAAAAAAAGGCAGAAACCATGACACCAGAAAAAAAAGGAAGTACTCACTATATGATGGCCATAAGAAATCCATTTTAAATATAACGACACAGATAGGCCAGGCTCGGTGGCTCACACCTATAATCCTAGCACTCTGGGAGGCTGAGGCGGGAGGATCTCTCAAGGTCAGGAGTTCGAAACCAGCCTGAGCAAGAGCGAGACCCCATCTCTACTAAAAATAGAAAGAAATTAATTGTCCAACTAAAAATACATAGGAAAACTTAGCCGGGCATGCTAGCCCATGCCTGTAGTCCCAGCTACTCGGGAGGCTGAGGCAGGAGGATTGCTTGAGCCCAGGAGTTTGAGGTTGCTGTGAGTTAGGCTGACGCCACGGCACTCTAGCCTGGGCAAGAGAGAGAGACTCTGTCTGAGAAAAAAAAAAGAAAATAGATAATTAAATAATTAAATAAAATGATACAGATAAGTTAAAAGAAAAAGATATGCCATATAAAAGCTAATCATAATAAATCTGGAGATATATTAATATGTTAATTATTATAATTATTAACAGTGAAAATTATCAATTATAAATTAATGTCACACCAAGTACACTTAAGAACAGGGAATATTATCTAGGAAAAAGAGAAAAATTATGCATATAGTAAAGAAGATGTGTTTTCAGTGAGTTTATGCTGTTTGTACACCTCTCTATTAAAACCTGGTCTTAGGGAAAGACTGAAAAACGCATTCATTGTAAGCTGAGCATGGACTCTTCTCTACCGATACATGTTTTAACACTAGGCAAAGAAATGATCAATTGATTCTGGCATCTCAGGGTGCTGAGCAGGTATGGACTAGGGTGAGCAGAGAAACCTTCCAGCCCAGTATCATACCTCTGAATAGTAAGGTAAGCCTAGGCTATCTCACGGCATTTAAAGCTACATTTTTTTTTTATTTAACAGCACCATGACTCACCAGTCCTAAAGCTTGAAGTCATGCTGGTTGGCTAGTTTTCACAGAAGGCAGCTTTACTGACAGTAACAGCACCATTTCTTACCACCATCTGCCAAACCATCTGAGCGGTAGCTGAGAGGCAGTGTGCCAGGAAGGCTCCTGGCAGAGGCTTGTGCTGGGAGCATTCAGCAGATCGGTTCTGGTGATGAATGACAAAACTGCCACGTGGAAATCTAAACTCCTCTGCCTAAACACCACCTACCAGTGTAGCCTTAATACAGTTCAATGTTTTCCAATAAGGCCACTTTTCTCATTGGCCCATAAACATATTTTCTCATCCCCATGTCAGTCTTGAGCTCCTCACCCATGATGCCCGCCGTTTTCACATTCAAATCCTACCAATCCTTGAGGGCTTACGTCCCACATTCTTCATGAAGACTTCACAACTAGACATTCTGAGAGCTGTACTCCAAACACTCTGTCTGAAAACTATTTTAGTGTTTCCTCCAAATTCTAATATCTCTAAATTCTAATTATTTACCACATGATTATTGTCTATTGTTTAGTGTGGTTTTCTGTATATTCATCCTATTATATCAAAGGACACTAAGTGTCATGAAGGCAAGCATCAGGTCCTTCTTATTCGTCTGCTCATTCAACTTCCCGTTAGTGAATGTCTACTGCTGCCAGGCCCTGTGCTAGCTACCAGGAATATGAAAGTAAGAACGGCCTTATTTTCAAAGGACTTAGATTCTATACTTTTTGTTTCTAAGTCTTCTTAATTCTTTTGTATTCATCGCAGTGCCTAATGTTAAGACATAATGATTAATCAAATATTTGCCAATTAATTGAACAAGAATATCTTTGTTATGTGAATAGCTGTACAATATGGTAAATTTACTGATTATCATTGAATTGTACACTTGGAATGGAGTAAAGGCATGATATGTAAAAAAAATTAAAAAAAAATATTGCACCATGTCATGCCTTTACTCCATTTTTAAGTGTACAATTGGATGGTTATTTGTAAATTTACCAAGTTGTACAGATATGTAAATTATACTTTCATAAAGAAAAAATAAAAAAAGAAAAAATAAAAAAAAGAAAAATATTTTTAAGTTAAAAAAAATGACAACTGTATTCTGTAGTTCTGACCCCTTTTCAAAAGAAGAGCTATGTGGTTATATGCTTTTTACAGTTAGGACATTTGCAAAACGAAAGATGTGCTTGATTTGCTAATTGAGAGAGATAAATAACTAGAAATTGTAGTCTTCAACACTTTACTTCAATCTAAAGATTGGAGAGCACTGATTTTACAAAACACAATTGTAAGAAATTACATCATACCTCAAATATCCACACTTTTATATTTAACAAGCCAAAGCTGTTATGTTTCTTTTGCTCACAATCAAATAAGATCTGTACTTTAATTCCTAAAATTTTTAGTACAATGAGGGGTGTGATCAATAAATCTTAAGATCAATGATAAATATTTTCTCTATAGTAGTTCAGTGAAAAGGCACTTTCTAGTGATGAGATACAACAGATAATATTTTTTTATTTTCAAAGACTTAATCCTCACTACCTCCCTGAAAAAAAGAGGTAAATGATATTACTGATGTTTTACAGAAGTAGACAGTAAATTCTTTTAAAAGTTCCTTAGGTGCAGAGAGCCATAATGTCATAGTTGTGACAATTCATTTTGAAATTCTAGCCAAAGCAGATTAAAATCTCATCTCCCTTCAAAAGTATAAAATGTCAGTAAAGTTTATCTATAATACATTGCTATTATTTCATTATTCCCCATTCAAGCTACAATTCTTTGTCTACAATTTGTCTACAATTCTCTTGTCTTTACAAGTCTGTTTTAGTTCATTTCATCAATCACAAGAATTTAAATACATACCTATGTAAATAACTTGGTGTTCAGGAATCAACTGTAACTGCAATGTACCCTCCCTGCCACCAACACTGGTAATGACTAATCAAGCTTCCATGCCCTACTTCTATAAGGAGTGGACCTCTATCATTTGTATCAGTAGCAAAGCTAATACAAAAAATGATCTCTAACATTATTTGGCTCTATGAAAAACTATAAAAAAAAACAAAACAGTAAAAAGTACCCATGTTTCACAATTCTATTTTAGAGTATAATGACATCAATGCAAAGGTTCAATGGGCTTTCACTGCAGCAAAACATTTGATAAGTCTTGACAGAATTCTACCTACTGCATCAGCCTTAAAAAATAAAAAAATTTAAAAAATGAGCAAAAAATGACAATGGAGTTATTTTAAGTGATTTCCAAGGATGAGCCTGGGCATATTCAATAATCATTCACTTAAAATAAATTAGACATGCTACCTTTCTACAGGCTAATTAGATCCATGATCCCATAACACAGAATGCCATGGCCGCCTAAGCTGCTGGTAAGATGTGGGGAGATCTAAACACCTTTGCTACCTAAGTAGAAGGGAAATGGTAAAACTGTCCACGTGGCTCACATCTCATAACTTGACTTCCACCAATGTTAAAAATTGTTGCTGCAATAATCTTGAAAAAATCTAGTCTAAAAAACAGGGGATAGATTCACTTAACCCTAAAATATAGAATATTTACAATATCACATCCTCTTTAGCAATTCAATTAGAAATGTCTTCTTTAGTTTTTTCTCCTACAAAGCACTAGACTTAAAAAGGGAAGATCTAGGTCTCAATAGGGGGTAGGAAATCCTCTAAAACTGATTTATGTGAATAGCTGTACAACTTGGTAAATTTACTAATAACCATTTAATTGTACACTTAAAATGGAGTAAAGATATGTAAATTACACTTCAATAAAGAAAAAAAAAGTATATGAATACCTTATTAGTAGGTAGTTGTATAAATAAATGGCCACCCTCTACCAACACCATCACACACCCGCACCCAAACACACACACAGTATATTGTAACTTATCTTTAATTCAGACATCTAGTGTTGGACACACAACTTAACCTAGCACTGAGTACTCTATCATACTTTACGGAAAGAAAAAAAAAAAAGAGAAGATCTAGGTTCAAAATCCTAACACATTTTTACTTATGTGATTGAGAAAGTTATTTAACTTCCATGGACTATTTCCACATCTGTGAAAAATGAACTATAGAATATTATATAGAGACTTTTCTAGAAGGTACTATCTTTATTTTCCCATCAGAAATGAAAAAACAAACATCCCCTCAAATGGAAAATATATGCCAGTGTATTTCAAACACTAAACCTGTAGGCATTTAATTACTCAATGTGCATTTAAGAGATAAATATATTTACTATATAATGTATTAACTAATAGTTAATATATTAAATATATTTTTAAAATAAAAATATATAACATAAATATAGAAATGATTTGATATATATGTGTTTAATATGTAAATATATTTCATATATATTTAATAGTTATATGTTGACAAATCAAATATACCTATATATACTGTTTGAAATATATTTGCACAGTTTTCCATATGTCCATTCTGGTTTTAGAAATATTCCCCACAACATAAGAAAAGGCAAACTAATCTATCATGATAAAGGCAGATTACTGGTTGCCTGGGGATGGCACAGAGAACAGAGAACAGGAAGGAGGGATTATAAAGAGGTACGAAGAAACTTTTGAAGGTGACAGATAAGTTTATACTGTCTTGATTTTAGTGTAGTGATGGTTGCCCAGGTGAATGCATATGTCATAACTGATTACCTATAAAGTTTATATATGCTCACTTTATTTTATGTCAGTGATATCTGAGCAAATAAATAAACAGGGCCAGGCATGGTGGCTCATGCCTATAATCTTAGAACTTTGGGAGGCCAAGGCAGGAGGATTGCTTGAGGCCAAGAGTTCAAGGCCAGCTTGAGCAACACAGTGAGACCCCATCTCTATAAAAAATAAAAAATAAATTAAAAATTAGTCAGGTGTTGTGGCGTGCACCTGTTAGTCCCAGCTACTCAGGAGGCTGAGGTGCGAACATTGCTTGAGCCCAGGAGTTTGAAGTTGCAGTGAGTTATGATCATACCACTGCACGCTAGCCCAGGCAAAGAGACCCTGTCTCAAAGAAAAAAGAAAGATTTAAAACAATTCTCCACAGCTGTATACCCACATTTAATGTCTAGCATTTTAGAATGTGTGCAATGCATATGAGGCCTCTAACTATTCTGTTTATCATATTTTAGTCTTGGTAGTATTTTCATTTTGAAATAAATGTAGTCTTTTCTATTCATTTCCTTGATTAAACTCAAATTATTCCGGAAAAATCAAGGTTACCAGATTTTCAAAAGTTAACATCTAACTGCAACTAAATTTATATTTTGAATATAAATAACACTTGGTAGAACACACAGGTGATCCATTAAAATTACTCCTGATCCAAGTATTACTTTTTTAATGGATTAATTAATTGAACAAATTAATGTTTGTTTTCCTGATTCCATATTTCCCTCTACTATGTATAATATTTAGTTGTTACCTTTGAAGTTTTACCATGCACACATAATTTAATAGAGTCTAATGTTAATAACTGAAACAATTCTCCTTCCAAATAGTATAAGGACCTAGAACCTCCTCTCCCTTCAACTTACCTGCTATTTCATTTACCACTAGAATGTAAGGTCTATTAAACTAAGGATATTTGTCTGTTTTCTTACCTCTAAGTACTGTAGAGGAGGAAAATATCTTTTTCTCATTTATCCTAGGTTCACGGCTAAGGTCTCTATGACAAAAGACAGATTAACAAGAGAAAAGCATACAAATTTATTTAATCAGAGTTTACATGACTTGAAGCCTTCATAAGGAAATGAAAACCTAAATAAACAGATAAACCTGAGTATTTTTATGGTAGATTTGACAAAGAGTGGACAGTCATGGAGAAATATGATAGGAGGACAAAACAGTCCGATTTACTGTTAATAAACGGGGAAAACTTAGCAGACCTGTTTGTTCAGATACCTGTGTGCCTTCCTCTTCAGAGATAAGATGTTCCTTTCCTCCAGTTATAGGAAGGATATGCCTCATAAAAGGATCTTATGAGCTGCTTCTGGGGAAGGTCAGAAAATCCTTTCTAGGTTTTATGACCTGCCATATTTTGGGGTAGTGTATCCCCTGAACCCCATCAACACCCAGTACCTAATGCAGAAATCAGCAAACTAGATCCCATGAGCCAATCTTCCCCACTGCCTGGGTTTGTAAATAAAGTTTATTGGAACACAGTCATGCTTATCTGTTTATGTATCGTCTACGGCTGTTTTAGTACTACAATAAAGTTGAGTACTTGGTTTGGCTTGTTTGTTTGCTTGTTTTTGAGACAGGGTCTTGCTCTGTCTCCCAGGCTAGAGTGCAGTGGGGTCATCATATCTCACAGCAACCTCAAACTCCTGGGCTCAAGCGATCCTCTTGCCTCAGTGTCCCAAGTAGCTGAGAATACAGGTGAGTGCCACCACACCTGGTTAATTTTTCTATTTTCAGTAGAGATGGGGTCTTCCCTTTGTTCAAGTTGGTCCTGAACCCCTGACCTTAAGTGACTCCCACCTCGGCCTCCCAAAGTGCTAGAATTATAGGCATGAGCCACCATGCCTGGTCTAAAGTTGAGTACTTGTGACACAGACCACATGGCCTGCAAAGCCTAAAATACTTACTACCGAGCCCTTTACAGAAAATTTGTTGACCACTTGTCTAAAATAATTACTGGCATACAGCAGGCACTCAACAAATATTTGTTGCATAATATAGTGTAATATTTGCTGGGCACAGTGACATGCACTTGTGGTCCCAGTTACTTGGAAGGCTGAGGCGAGAGAATCATTTGAGCCCAGGAGTTCACGTTCAACTTGGGCAACATAGAGAGACCTTGTCTCTTAAAAAAAAATATGCAATATTTCAGTTATGCCTCTTCCAATTCCACAAATTAGACATCACTGTTAACATTTTATATAGATAACTCTTTAGCTTTATCTGTGATTACTAGTTTTTATCATCATACATGTTAGACTTGTCTGGATTGTTTTCCTTCTCCACAAAATATACCCTTTACTAAAAGGTCAGTTAGTGGCAGAGTCAGTTTTGGTTTATCAAACAAATACCCTTATTTCTCTCTCATTCTTAAAATATCATTCTGCTAAATATGCAACACTAGGCCAACAGATGTTTTGTTCCACACTGTGCATGCAGATACTATTCCCTTGGCCTCCAGCTTCCACTTTTGTTGCTGAGAAATCCGTTATCAGTCCAAGTGTTGTTATTCTCTACATGATCCTTCTCTTTTTGGTCACTTTTAAGATTTTTCTCATTACCTTTGATATTCCTTGGCACATTAGGTATGCGATGCTGCATGCGAAGTTCTCCCCATAATGTAGTGGCTTAAAACAATAATCATTTACTATCTCACAGTTTCCATGGGTCACGAATTCAGAAATAATTTAGCTGGCTGATCTGGCTCAAAGTATTTTATGAGGTTGCAGCCAAGATGTTACTTAAGACTATAATCATCTGAAGGTTTGACCAGGGCGGGACACACTTCCATGGTAGCTTACTCATAAATTGGTGCTGGTTATTGGCAGGAAGAATCAGTTCTTCCCCGTTTGGGCTTCTTCATGGGCTGCTTCAGTGACCTCACAACATGGTGCCTGGCTTCATCCAGAGTGAATGACCCAAAATGGGCAAGGTGGAAGCCACCATGTCTTTCATGATCTAGCCTCAAAAGTCACACTCCTTCATTTGCATAATATACTATTATTTATGAAGGTCAGCCCTATTAAGAGTGAGCAGGAACAATACAAGGGTATAAAAGAATCATTAGGGATCATTTTGGAGGCTGGCTACTGGACACAGTTTCATGAAAAATGTGTTTAGGTGTTGGTTTATTTTTAATTATTCTTCTTTGTAAAAATTGTACTTTGTGTATCTACAGATTCAAATCTTTTAACAATTTAAAAAAATTCTCAGCCATTATCTTTGTGAATATTGTCTTTTCTGCATTCCTTGTCTAGCTTTCTGGGATTCTGGTTAGACTTATATTTGACCTTCTTATTCCATTTCTCTTTACCTCTCTGTTATATATTCCATTTCTCTGCCTCTGTGGTGCATTCTATGTGATTTCTTCAAACTATCTTCCATTTCACTAATTCTCTCTGAT
>CAUYRT010034453.1:0-79123 GCA_963574885.1 Lepilemur ruficaudatus | reverse complement strand
GCCTGTAGTCCCAGCTACTTGGGAGGCTGAGGCAGAAGGATCGCTTCAGCCCAGGAGTTTGAGGTTGCTGTGAGCTAGGCTAACGCCACAGCACTCTAGCCCGGGCAACAAAGTGAGACTCTGTCTCAAAAAAAAAAAAACAAACCAAAAAAAAACCCAAAAAAACTTCAAAAATTATCCCAAGGCACCCTGTGAATTCGCTGAGGTATCACAGGGCACTTCAGTGCAATCTGAGAACCATGGTCCTACCTGGGGTCTCTGCTTCCCCTCTTGTCCTTCTATAGATCATTTTCAATAAACTAGCCAGGATTATTCATTCATCACTCTGTTAAACATCTCCTACAGCTTCCTGACCCTTACAGTGGTCTTCAGGGCCCCGCACAATTCCCAGTCCACGCTCTCCGCCTGACTCTCACCTCTTTGAGCTTCTCTCCTACTTCACTTCCCCTTGTTCATTTTGCTGCAGCCACAATGGCCTCCTGGCAGAGAGGTCCCTGTCACAGGGCCTTTGCTCTTTTCTTCTGCTTTCCTTGGAAAGTTCTTCCCCTAGATAACTGCACAGTGTGCTCACTGACCTCCCTAACTCCTGTCTTTTTTTTTTTTTTTTTTTTTTTAGGGACAGGGGTCTCACTACGTTGCCCAGGCCGGCCTCCAATTTCTGGCCTTAGGAGATTCTCCTGCCTAGTCCTCCCAAAGTGGTGGGATTACAGGCATGAGCCACTGCGACTGGCCCCTACTCCTGTCTTGACTGACATACTCAAATGTTACCTTCTTAGTGTGGCCTTTCCTGACCATCCTATTCATAATTATATACCTGGCCCCCCATCTCCTTTCCTGATTTGTTCTTTTCATGGCCTAAACACACATATACATACATACACACACAAAGCCATGTGTATAGATAGATATATGTGTTTGAGTCCTCTGGAAAGCAAGTGCTGAGACAGAATTTGAAGCAGAAGAGATTTATTTGTGGGAATGTCCATGGAATGTAAAGAGAGAGGAAGCAGGAGTAGCAGGGAAGACCTTTAGACCACAGTGCTGGCCTGACATCTGTAACAGGGGAGGAGGAAGGAAGAAGGAGTGGGTAGGAAGAGTCTCAGGCTGCAGTATAGCTCTGAGATGGTCTCAGTCAGGTCCATGAGGAGCCCCAGGGTAAATCTGCCTGTTAGAAGAGTTCTGCGTCAGATATGGCTGAGCTCTAGGACCCTTGCCAAGCGCAGTCACTGGAGCACCCCCGGAGTGTGCCCTCATGTGAATGCTGCAGCGATCCTGAGAAAGGTGCAGCAGATGGAGGTTGTACCTCCTGTTAACACTCCTCGCAGCAGGCTCTCTCTCGAAGGCAGATCTGGGCTCTGTGTATGTATGTGTGCGTGTGTGTGTACACATATATTAATATATGTATATGTACAATGTATATAATGAGATTATGCATAATAACATAATATAAATTATTCGTTTAATCTTATTTGTGTCCTCATCTAAAACATAAGCTCCCTAAGGGCAGAGATTTTTGACTGTTTTGTTTTAGAACAATGCCTGACACCTAATAGGCACTCAATAAATATCTGTTGAATGAATGAGCGAGTAAATAGAAAAGTAGAAATGTCTTGAAATCTAACGGTATCGTGTTAACATAGGTATAACGAGTCTCCATGCCTCCTAACCAGCTAACTCTGGCTAATGTACTGAACTAGCTGGAAGACTCAGCCCGAATGAATGCGTGTTCTGATTGAGAACACTGAAAACTCAATTAGAAAGAAGCACTTCTAAATAACACAAGATAGAGAGGAAGCTTCTGTTTAATTTATTGGCTATATTCTGCTTTACCAGGAGGTATAATAAATCAAGATACCTGTCATTTCAGAGTCATCTTAGGTAGTCATTAGAAAGGAATTTATTCTTCCTGAAGCATATACCTTGAAGATGATAATGTATTTCAGGTTTGTGACCTGATTATGTCTGCCTTTTAAGTATCTCTTTAGTTTAACAATCAAACTTCTAAGCTTGCCTATATTCTAATTTATTAAGCTCTTCTAGTATCCTTAGGGCATGGTCCCTCATCTGATTTTATTCCCTAGGCTTACCAAGGTGAGGAGTTGACACTGTTAAAGGCACTTTGTAGCAGGGGCTAGTGGGAAGGAAGAGTTAATGGACCTGATGCTACATCCAGTTCTATTCCCAACTGTGGGTTTGAAAAGTCACTTTACTCACCATGTCTTGATTTCCTAATATGTATATATAGCCTTTCAGCACCTGTCCCTCCTACCCTCTTCTCCTGGAAGTAATGGGCAAAATGAGTACTAATGTAAGATGGGTCTTCCTATTGCGGTAGAAATTTAAGGTGAGTCTTATGGATCTTAAATACAAACAACATGTATTTCCTTAATTAACATCTTCAGCTATTAATTATTGTCCTATACCAGAAGCTATAACCAGGAATAACTCTAGCTCTGATGAAGACAATAAAGAAATCTTTTTGTCCTATATCAGTAACAAAGCAGAGAATGCCAATAAATATCTTTGTGAGGAATCTCAGTTGCATATTATAAAGTGCTTCAAAAATGGCCATTAAGCTTATCAGCAATAAATCAGATAATACCACATACTTGTAATAGGACTATTGTTGTCATCTCCTGGGGTCCATGATAGCTGAACACTTTTGTCGAGTGGATTTGTCAATTCTAAATCAAAGGGAGGATTTGGGACATCTGTAGACCAAAGACACACACAGCATTGTTAAGCATCCGTCCTTAAGGGGTTCTCCTTTATTTGTGATACTATCCACAGAAAGGATATCTTAAAGACACAGCACACTTAATGGCCAATGAGCATGCAACTGAAACAAAACGCAAACAACTGAGGTTGCTGGGAACACACGAGCACCCCCAAAAATAACTCGTCAATGAGTTCTGCTCTCTGTTTTTCAAAGGAAACTGAATTTGTAACCGAACCCAGGGAAGCAGACATACACGGTTCATCAGCACTCTCAGTGTGTGTCTCCTCATAAACATGAATGAGCACAGAGATGAAAAATAATATCAAAGCTTAATTTCTAATACATGGGAAATAGAGAATAGCAAATGCTGAAAAACAAATACAGGTGAATAAAACATACTGTTTAAAGAAAATTCAAATGTTCTTTCTGAAACATGCTGAATGATAGATTTTGTGGCTCCTAAGTAATATTTATATTCTTAAAAGAATATAAAATGCTATGTAGGTAGCTCTCAGCATGCATAGTTGTGTTTACTCTCCGAGGACAACAGTATACAGACACCTGTTGAGACAAAAGTGTTCTAGAAGCATGTCTGCCTTTTCTAATGTTGCTTCTGAGATCCGGAGAGGTAATATTCTCCCTGGATCCTTATCTGACCTGGCTCCTGGGAGTAACTCTGGCTTTTGGGGGCCAGAGACCATATAAATATATGTTTTTCTTTCCTTATCAGTGATGAAGCAGTAAATGTCTACAAAGAACAGGTCTTCTATAGGATAATTAATGATATTATGTAAAATCCAGCTGAGATTATGCCATAAAATTAACTTTTGTATTTTTGTGCTGAATAAAGATGAGGGTTCTCTGAACAAAAGATTTCTGGAAATAATTTCTGATTTATTTTCCAGACTTAAAAAAGCCACACAACATGGATGTGCCCCTCCTTTTGGTCTTTCTTTAGTGATTTATATTTTGTTAAAACACAGTGAGTTAGTTTTCTCTGATATAAAAGTCAAATGTTCTAAACAGCCATTTTTTTCCTGCATAAATTTCTTAAAAATGGAATCGTAAAACAACATGTATTTTTCCAAAACAACTTTTAATAAATTGAAGTGAAAACCTAATTTGTGGAATGATATTACAAATAGCTTTTTAATTCTGTAAAAGGTGGGTGATTGCTTTTGAAAAAGCACTATGCTACTTCATACGGAAGTTGTATCAAAAAGGGACTTTTATCAAATGAAATGATTTTATAATATTGCATGAAATATTTAGAAACAACTGGAAATAAACTCAGTGAAAAATTCTAGGGGTATAATGAAGAAATGATTTATTTTAGTAAACAAGTGACACACGTAACTGACAGAGCCCTTTTCCATAGGAAACACAATGATGTGATAGAGAAAGAAAAGTAATGTATTTTTTTTTCTGCAAATGTGAAATTGACAGAAAATAGAGAAAGAAGACTCATTAGTTTACCGTAAACAGGAGCTGGAGTTGGAGTAGGAGCTAGAAAGGACATTAATATAAAGGATTTTAATCAAAATTAGTAATGGAAAGGTACAAGATAATACAAGAAGACAAAGACTGTACGTGATCTAAGATTATAAAACTAAGGCCTATGTTTAGCTGTCAGACATGGTATTGATAAACATGCAGTAACAATTTAGAAAAGAAACCCTTCAATTTGAAATAAAAGTAGATGATTTCTCCCAATTTTCTTACAAAATATCATTAATATACATACCCACCATTTTCCCTCAGGGCTGCTATAGTGTATTGATACTGAAACTACTGCCCCAAAGGCATCTTCCAAAGGAGACAAACGTGGATATTAACACACCCATGGCATCAACAAGCAAACATTTAACATTTACAATTTTTCTGTTTTCTCTTCAGCTTAATACAGGGAAGCCAGTTGTGTCATATTTGTTCTCGTTCTTACCAACAACGCTAAGCACGGCACTGGCAGAAACGTTGTCCAGAGTGGTGTTGGCCACACACGTGTAGGTCCCACTGTCATCGTCACTGACATCTGCTATCACCAAATGATCCATGTCGACAGTGAACCTGTTAGTATAGCACATGCAGAGCAGCTGAAATGGACATGCAATCACACCCTAGAATTGCTTTTCTGGCATGAAAGAAACTGAATTTGATAAAAGAGAGAGATGATAAATGTTTTCAGAAAATTAGAGCGGTAATCATATACAATATGTATCACTTGAATAATGATTAAAGTTGGAGAACAATTAGAATGAATTGGAATCTGGGTTAGAAGGGATTTTAAGTCATCTGGTGCAGTGGTTTTCAACCAATCCCCTGGAGCTTCCTTAAAGTCCCCAGGGGCATTCAGCGGTGTGGGGGCAGCTCCAGTTATCCTTCCTAGAGGGGTTTACTAAGGGGTCTGCTGCTAAGAAATATTGGAAAACCACTCAGCTCAGCTTCTGTCAGAGTGTATACTTTAAATCCTCTATTATTCACCATAGAAATTTTTTGTCATTTTTGCCACATGCATAAAGTTTTATAGAAGAAAATACATGCAGAGAATAGTAATCTGCTTTATCACTAGAAACAGGAAGACTGAAATCAGCAATCTCTACTAGGAGTTTTCTGGAGTTTGCTGGAGGGTATGAAAAATTGCTCAGTGGGTCAAAAATCAATGTATAGAGGATTCATGTGTGATTTTAATGAGGCTGAATAAATCATAAGCTGCCTTCTCAGGTAATTTCTGAGTTAAAGCTTTAGCTGATACAAACTGATGGTCATTTTCCCATATTACACAGTCTCATCTTTATGAACTCAGATTCCACAAATAAAACTGACCAATTGAAGCACAGAACTAGATGGAAACTCTGGGGACACACAGGAGGCCACAGAATTCTCTTCGGGCCATTACTAAATAAGCACTAGAGCACCATGTCGGCACCACGGCTTTAGGTCAGATGCCAGAGAATCACAGAAACCATACAGAGCAGAACAAGAAGGGACTCAAAGCCTGGTGCTTTGTCCTCAAGAAGCTCCTAGCTCACTGACGGCAGCAGCTTTTGGGCTCATCAGGGTAGAAAGGCTCTCCAGCAGCTCGGGAGGCTGCAGAGATGTGAGGGACAGAGAAACAAATCACTCTCCCTACACTTTTCATTGGACTCCAGGCCTCTCAGGGGACTGACCTCTGCCGATGTCTTTCTCCTTCTTGTTCTGCTCTGCAGCTTCTTCCCATGGAATCTCTTGTAGGTTCTGGCACTTTTCTCTCAGCATTACACCTCATTTATGATTGTTTGTTTTTTCTTTTTTATCTAAAACTTTTCCTTCTTTCTGAGATGATCTGGCAGCTGGTGTCTCTGGTCAGCCATCTTGGAAATTTGTTAATCTCTTAAAGCTCTTGTAAATGCTTTATCTGTTTTTGTTTTTGTTTTTCCTTCCCTTTCCACTGGATAGCCAAATAAAAACTAGTATGTTTTAAAATACTGATAAGGATTCAGACACTCTCTGGTCAATAAAGAGATCACATTTCTGCTTATTTGTAGAATGGTAATGAAAACAGCGGTTGAGACTTCACTGTTCAAGGTACAAAACAACGGATGTTGTCCAAAGTCTGAAGGGTTTTTCCCATCCCAAATTACACAGGAGAGTAACACACAAAGATAGATAAACATTCTCAGGGTCCTATTTCAATCAACTTGATACCTTTTTAGGTCCAAATATTTTACAGTAGGGGGAAAATTCACATCTCCTTATGTTGGAGACAGCAGGCTTCAGAAACTAAAAACATCAGCATTAAGTCATTATATAATACAATAAATGGAGCAGCCGGGCAAGCAGCTCTTTAGCTCAAGAGCAGCTTACAGAGAAAGGAAAGAAATCATCTTTAAATACCTTCCATCACTGGGCAGCTCACTGTTGTCCTTCAGCCATACGACCGTGGGTATTAAAGTGTGATCGTGTTTCACTTTGCATTCAAAGGACACTGTGCTCCCTCTTTGCACAACTGCATATTCAGGCTGTTTAATGATCCTTGTTGGATCTGAAATTTAAAGTTATTGTCATCCATTGACAAAGCTGGAGAATTTGCTCAAAGTCACCTAATACTTGAAAGAAATTTGTTACCTTTACCTTACCTTTGATTTCTAAGTGAACTTCATTCTTTGCTATTCCTAATTTATTCCTTGCAACACATGTATAAGTTCCTGTACTGTCCTTTTGGGCCACAGGAATTTCCAAAGTCCCATTTTCATGTAAAACATAAATATCTTCATGAAGAGCACTTCCTTTAGCTCCTTTAAACCTTCATTACAGAAATTATCACAATGAGAGTTAAAAACACACCATAATTTAAAGTCAGACAAAAAATGCCACATTCAAGCTCAACACTACCATGGTCTGTGTTAAAATGTCAAGCCCAGAGATATTTGGCATTTGCACAAGCACACTGCATGCTTGCATGCCAGTGGGGTAAATGCAAAGACAAGACCTAAAACTGGAGAATTCAACAATAAATGGTGTTTGTAGAATCACGCTGATAGAACATAATGTTTATATTGTAATTTTTGTATTATGAGAAATCTATAAATTAATAAACACAGTATTACCTATTTTATCTCTAAATATAATAGTTAATAAAATAGGCAGAATGAAGACTGCTGTTTTTGACATTTTCCTCTCACAACTGTAATGTATTTGTAACTTTTCCTACAGGCTACAATTCTAAAGAGATTTTGATTTCAAGGCTAAAAGGTTTGTACTTTTGAAAGTATGAATAGGAAAATATTTAGGGAATGGACAAAAAAGCATGTATGTCAGATAGGAGAAGTGAAGATGGAAGAAAAGGGATGAGGCAAAGTCAACCTCTTATCTAAGTGTTAATTCATCACCTTCAATAGAAAATCGTCTACACAAGCATCCCTGTTTCTCTTCTCTGGGGTTAAGGTGGAGGTCTGGGAAGATTTTCCTTTAATCCTAACCTTGTTTTTATTCTCAGCTCCATAGCTGGAGCCTAGCACAGTATCTGAGACATGACAGGTCATCAATCAATGAATGTTTCAACTTTCTTTTATTCACTCTTTCTGAGCTACTGTCTATACATTCTGGCCTTGTCTCTTTCGGCTCAAGCAGGCATGCTAGGAGGAGCTAGAGGACTTATATCAAGAGTAGTATATGAAAGGGGATGGTCATAAGTGGGACCTGTGTCTTCAAGGACACAGGAGAGCTTGGCTGGATTCAAGTCAGGCAGATGTGGCGGGAGAGGTACTAACGAGAAACCTGGTAATAACAAATTCTGCTTTTCAGCCTATAGAAAGCTCCCCCACTCCATGATATTTTATCATCAAGGACTGTCCCCTAACCAGTCCCTCCAGGGACTACTGAGAAAGTCTCAGGGGATTTCCATTACTCTGTAAAACACAGCAGCCTTAAATTTTTAAAAATTCATTTACATGTAGCTTTGTGGTTGATAGAGTGTGCTGCTTGGTAATATATGTAAAAGTATATAGCACACAGCAGGTAATTAATATTTGTGAATGAATTTAAAAATTAGTAGTATGCTGGATTATGCCCTGTCTTCCCCATGTCTGGTTTTTGACTAAAATCCAACATAGTTAGAAATGTGAAGGCTTTAGCAAACGTTAAGTATTAAAACACACACACACACAGGGCCACTACTTACCATTCTATGGCTGGGAGAGGAGATCCAAAGAAGGCACAGTCTAGTAAAGCAGGCCTGTTTGCAATGACCTGGTAGAGTGTATTTGCAGGTGTGAGGATTCGTGGTGGCTCAGCTAAGAACGTTTTACAAAGGTAAAGTAAATATTAGAATACATTTTAGGCCCACAGTATATTCATTGCATTATTGCATTTTGTTTTAAAAGCATTAAAGTTTATGATAAAGCACAACCAACATGTCTCTGCCCCAACATTCCCTATCAAGCATAACACTACTAGTCACTCAAGGCAGAAAAATATAATTTTCCTCCCTCTGCCTCATGCTTACATCTTGCTCAGGCACTATTTTAATTGTTGATTTACTTCTCTGTATCATCTATAGTATAATACTGTGAGTTCGCTGCAGCCTAGGAATGGGACTTTTTATCATTTTATCTCCAGCACAGTATCTGGCACAAAAATAATGGCCAAGTGTATTTTTGTTGAATGACTGACCCATCATAACCCTAGCAGGTGGGAATGTTGGGAACACATAGGCTGGCAGTAAGCAGCAGAGTGATGAGTGTGATGACTAAAAAATGGAACCAGGGCAACAAAAATGAAAATAGACAAATGAGATTACATCAAATTGAAAAGCTTGCACAGCCAAGGAAATAATCAACAGAGTGAAGAGACAAAAATATTTGCAAACCATATGTCTGATAAGGGGTTAATATTCAAATTATATAAGGAACTCAAACAACTCAATAGTAAGAAAATGAATAACCTGATTTAAAATGAGCAAAGGACTGGAATTCACATTTCTCAAAAGAAGATACTCAAATGGCCAATAGGCATATGAAAAAATGCTTAATATCACTGATCACCAGGGAAATGCAAATCAAAACCACAATGAGATATCACCTCATACTTGTTAGAATGGCTATTATCAAAAAGATGAAAGACAAGTATTGGCGAGGATGTGGAGAAAAGGGAACACTTGTACACTGTGGGGATGTAAACTAGTACAGTTTTTATGGAAAATAGTATGAAGATTATTTATACATTTGTACTCAAAAAAACTAAAAATAAAATGGCTATATGACCCAACAATCCCATTACTGGGTACATATCAAAAGGAAATGCAACCAGTAGGTCAGGATATCTGAACTCCCGTGTTCATTGCAGCACTATTCACAACAGCCAAGATATGGAATCAACCTAAGTGTCCAATAACGAATGGATTTTAGAAAATGGCATATATACACAATGGAACACTATTCAGCCTTAGAAATCCTGTCATTTGTGACAACATGTATGAACCTAGAGAACATTATGGTAAGTGAAACAAGGCACATACAGAAAAACAAATACTGCATGATATCACTTATATGTGGAATCTAAAAAAGTTGAACTCATAAAAGTAGAGAGTAAAAAATGGAACTGGTAGTCAAAACTCCTTCCTCAACATCCACCAATATCTTAATTGCTTAGCTCTTCATGTGATTAATGAACTTCATTTCAAGCATGAAGGAAAAATACCAAGTATTTGTTGGCTTCCTGATATTACTTTTGTTTGAAAAGGGAGCATACTCATCTTAAAGAGTTGAAGCACAATTCCCTGGCACCATGAAAATAATTCTCACATAAATTTTAACAAATGTGGTATTTTGCTAGTTTTGTCCAATATTAGAAGTACAATGTTCACATAAACCAACCATTTGATAATGTTTGAGTATGTCACATTTTTAAAACATATTTTTACAAATTAAATAAATTTACATACATTACTTGGATAAATGCCAAGGATTATAATGAATGGTTTACTTTTTAAAAATAAGAATCATGAAATTGTTAATCAACTTGTCAGTTTCTAAGGATGGAAGAGCGGTAACGTTCAGTTACTAATAGCAGACAAATGCTATTTTCCTTTTGATGGGTTTGACGCTTAGTCTAACCATCTGTGAATGGCACAGCCTATTGTATTATTTCCACAATGAAGAATTTGCCATTACAAAAACTGTTATGAATGAACATTAAGACCAGACTGCAATATCCTTTAGGGAAAGATCTGTGTCTTATCCATCTTTGTATATCCCTCATAGCTCTGGACACTGTGCATTGTGCACAGTAGATGCCCAATATATTTTTGCGGAACAAATGGAAAATAACAGCAGTCATTAATTTAATTTGCCACGTCTTTAATAAAGAGAGAGCTTACCCAGCACATTGACAAATGCATTTGCCAGTAAATATCCATATTCATTAGAGGCATTGCACTGATACACTGCACTTGATCTTTCTTGAACATTTGAAAAAATGATGGTGTCACCATCTATTTTTCTGCTGGGGTCATCAGGGGCAACTGTTCAGGTGTAAAAACAGAAAGCATGTATTTATTCCTCTTTGCTTAAAAGATATATACTGCACTTGTAAAGCTTGAGGTCTGCATTTCAGACAGGAGGACATAAATACAGACCAATTCAGTTATATGCAGCAAGAAGATGACTAGAAGTCAGGCAGAAACCATGAATTTTCCTTCTCTAAATTTAGTTATCATATATTAACATGGGTATATGCTCAATATTCATTTAGTCTTAAGTAGATTGATTCTGCAACACTGAATATTATTTTAAGAGATACAAGAAAAAAACTCACAAGTTCAGGTGAAAATTGTGCCACAAATTCAGGAAAACATTGCCTTGTTCACAAAGAGACTGAGGTTATTTATGAGGAGGCAAGTTAAAGATCAGGAGGAGATAGTAAAAGCTAGTAAAAAAATACAGGAACACACTCACTCATCGAAATCTGTCCCTTTTGAGTGCCTCTTCTTGAAACAAATAAATACATAAATAAATATAGGGCTAATAATTAAATGTGAAAATATTTATTATTCTTGTTTTGGAAGTTCCTGAGGCTGAAGTAGAAATAAATTGTGTAAAATTTTTCTTAAGGACAGTGTTTTCAACTAAATTTTTTAAGTACTGAAAAAAAATGTTAGGACCAGGACTGATTCTTACTGAAATGGGATAGAACTGCCTACGTAATATAATATGTGAGGATTTAGTCTAGGGCAGGCCCAAAAATTTGGAACTGCTATGCTATTAGAGATGAAATTCTTTTTTGTGAATGCTAAACCTTAGGTTGTGACCTTACATTGCTTTAAAAGTACGCTAAAAGGGGTTTAGATCTTTGTCCCAGCACGCTGATCAAAGTCAAAACTGAGTAACAGCACTATTTCTCTTAAACTGCTTTTGCAACTCGAACCAGTTAAGAGCCTTTACTTTCTGTCTAAACGCCATTTCTTTTTCTTTGGCAATAGGAAAAGAATGTGCATCTAAGACATATTTATCACTGCATCTAGATTCCTTTTTATCACTTTAAAATAAAAAATATTTGGTTCATCTGTGCTTTATTAACCCACTTGAATAAAAATATCAAACTAAAGGTAGTCATCCTTGTTTTAGTATACATACTCAAAGTATTTTGCTCACTCATTCTGTAATGGTTTTCTACTCTTGCTGTAACAAATTACCACAAACTTAGTGGCTTAAAGCTACACAAATTTATTATCATTCAGTTCTGTAGGTTAGGAGTCTGATGTGGGCATCGCTAAACTAAAATCAAGGTATCAGCAAGGCTACGTTCTTTTCTGGAGGTTCTAGGGTAGAATCCACTTCCTTGCCTGTTCCTGCTTCTGGAGGCTGCCTGCATTCCTTGGCCCATGGTCCCCTTCCTCCATTTTTGGGAACCAGCACTTGGGCACCCACTGCTGGGACTCCTTTGGGGACACTTGGTGCCTGCCCTGACTGCACCTCTGTGGATATGCCAGACAGTGCAGTACCGTGCCTGGGCATTTTAGACTGTGATGAGGCACAGGTAGAGGTC
Organism: Lepilemur ruficaudatus; assembly: GCA_963574885.1. NCBI lineage: Eukaryota > Metazoa > Chordata > Mammalia > Primates > Lepilemuridae > Lepilemur > Lepilemur ruficaudatus. The sequence continues at coordinate 66,882 of CAUYRT010034453.1, read as the reverse complement.
TGGGCTGAATCTCTCTGCATGGGTGGCAGACTGTGTGAGAAGAGCATTCCTTGAGTATATTGAGCTTTTAAAAGTTACACCACCATGTGATGTTTAATGGGTAAAGAGTTCCAGTTCTGGACATCTACTGCACAATAACGTGAATATACTTAACACTACTGAACTGTGCACTTAAAAATGGTTACAACAGTAAATTTTATGTTATGTGTTTTAACCATAATAATTTAAAAAGTTACACCACCAAGAACAAGGGAGACGAAAGTCAATGAATAAAGCCAGTAGGGCAATTTTCCCTGAGTGGAGACTCTCTAATTGCAAACATAAACCATTTTGAAAAGCTTTTCTGGAGCTCCCAATTGCACTTTTCTTTCCTATCAACTCTTTAGGAAGATACTTTTCACCTGAAAGGCATCTGACTGTATCTGCCTTATTTACGCTAAATGGAGCAGTCTTCAAATATTTATTTTTGACAAGGTATTTAGGAATAAAACAAACCCTTTAGGTAAGAGTAATGAATAAGCAGATCTCTCTCCATGGGGTTTTGGGCTACATTTCCTTAAGTACTTATTTTTAAAAAATGCAAACAAATCCAGGAACTGTCATGGTAACATATGGAGGCCCAGTTGGTAGCTGGACATAGAACAGAATTGCTAAAGCACAGACGTTTGAAGCTTTGGACACTATTTGCTGGCTACTGGGTAGGAGTAACTCTCCAACATGCAAACACAAATTATCCAAAGGAGTAATAATTAATTCTAGGAATAATCAACTTCATTTGCTGTAAATAAACACTGGAGAAAGAAATGTATGAGTACAAAATCACCATGCATAACTTAAAGTTCTAAAGGTAAGGTCTACAACTGGACCGGTAGCCTTCTTTTAACCAAATTCTCCTGACATGGGCTGGCTAAAACTATAAATGTTTCCAACATTTAGATAATGAGAATAATAATAACGCCACCTCACATGTACAGAGTACTATCAATCTTGAAAATGTTTTTACATCATATTGCACAATTTTACTTTAAAAAGAACATTGTGAAATAGGTTAACCAGATAATTTTATATACATTTTGGAATATGAGAAACTACAAACAAAGGCACCTAATGGTTTGTTTAAATGAGATTGATGCTCAGGTTTTCTGAGTTGGTCAACTTTATAAATGTTTCCTGGAATCTGAACATTTGGGCATAATGTAGAACAAATTTCTGGTGAAGAGTTAAATTTTCCTCTTCATCTACTGATTCTGTCACTTAGAAGGAAATGCCAACTGAGCCCCTTAGTTTTGCAAAAAGGAAGAAGATGCCTTGACGGAATTGTGCGAATATTCTAGACTAGTCCTCCATTTTGCAGGCTGCTTGTTTTGTGTCACTGGCTTTCAGGCTCTCCTTTTCATGTGAGCAAAATATGTCTCTGCGGCAGGAGGAGGTCTTCTGCCCATTCTCATCCTCTCAGTTCCTGTGCCTCCTCATACCTGAGAGAAAATGGGCCTTTGAACGCAATAATGATGTGATCTTATACATGTTTCATGCAGAAGAGCCTGAGAGATCTAACACAGTTCATGTTGGAAACTATTGAAGATCTGCAAATGTTAGACGCTCAAACTGTCTCCCGGGACAGAGATAGGAATCACAGCGGCCATGGCTTTGGCCTTGGGACCACCACCAGGATGGCATGGACGTTCCAGTGGGGAAGACTGAGAGGAGGAAGAAGGAACTTAGGAACACCCACCTAAGGGTGACTCTGAAGTCCTGAAAGGCAACTTCCTGGGGGCAGGAGGGAGGTGCTTTGCACATTCTGCTGCTAGCAAGTTCATTTTCTTTCTGGTCCTGAGTCCTACCTTCACACTCTCTCATCACACAGCAAAATCAGAGTTCTCTTTCAGTACCAGCTCTCTGCAGCTGTGTTCTTTTTCCTGACTCCTGGAGATTGTTTTAAAAATATTTTCAGTGTTTTTGGGCAAATTCCATATTGAATACAGCCTTTTTTTTTGCTTCAAAGGAAAGTCTTAAGTAACCTGGCCAGTTCTGTGGAGGACAAAGCTTTAGAAGACATTGAGTTAAAAGCCCAGTTGTTTTTGGAGTTAATTCTTCCAGTTTTGTAAATTAGTTGGTTCCAGAAGTCTGAGATGCACTGACATGAATCAATAACATTGCAGTTTGCTAAAAGAAAAAAGTCTTACTCCTCCCTCTTCCTGTTCCCACTTATCTTTTTACAGTATTTATGTGTACTCGGCAGCCAGAGCCTGCAGAGGCAGGAGGAGACAGTCAGTGTCCTTAGGTGAGTGCCCAAAGTCCGGAGAGGGGAAGCTGCATATCTTGTAGTATGGTTGGTCCCCTGACTGTGCCTCTGTTGTGTGGTCAGGGGACAAACTTCAGGCACCTGGCAGGGAGGCTGCACAGCTCCTGCATGATGGTACTGCAGAGGCACAGCTGTCCGCCTGCCCTTGACCCACAGCAGCTGGTATACCCACAGTTTCTGCAGTGTCTTGGGTGGAAAGTGCAGTTAGCAAGTCCGTTATGCTCCCAGCTAACTTCTGGGGCCTATGCTAGGCCCCTGTGAAGGTGAGGCGTCCTTACTATGATAATTTGGTGCCGCTGCATACTGCGGCAGATTTTTCTCTCAGTTCCTACCCCTGGCCTCTCTATCTCTCTGTGTCTCTCTGCCATCCTTCCCCCATGGCCCCAGCATTGCTGGATGCATCTGTGGGGTGCACAACTCAGTGGACTGCAGATGAGAAACAAGCACCGTGCCCGGTTTCCAGCATGGTCCCCAAACCACAAAGGCAATTCTGTTTGGGGGTCTCTAAATTCATGGGGCAACTACCAAGCAGGGTGGAAAGGGGAGAGGCCAAAGCTCCTCAAACCTCTACCAATTTTTTGGATAGTTTTCTTCCCTATTTACTCCTTATTTTGGATCGGGGAGGTCAACACACAGTGGGGGCATGTGTGGTTCACTTTGAACTTAGCTGTTTTAAGTGTCCACCCAGAAGCCACTCAGCAGAAGCTGCAGACGAGCCAGCTGCTGAGGGCCAGTGGCAGGAACAGCTGTGCCTCTGCAGTTTCAGTGTGTAGAGAGCTGTGCCGGGGCCCCACCAGCCCATCACCTTTCAGTTATGAGATGCGTGAACAGTAACCCACGCACTTTCGGTTTGGCCACCAGATGTGGAGAAAAACCCACATCACCTTGGCATTAACATAAAGTACCTGCTCCTGGTACCATGGGGCAGCCTAGTGGGGCCTGGCCCCTTGCTTTGCTGCCATGCCATGTGCTGCTCCTCTTCTTGCGTGTCCACCAGAGTGACTGGTCTGAGGCACTCAAGGGACCCCGGAGCTATAGAATCCCAATCATATGTGCTCAGCCTCCTTCTTTCCATCCCATGGAACATTAAAGAATACTTTAATCCAATGGGGATGGAAAAAATGAACTGATTTGGAATCTGATTTGAGACATTTTGCCCTCTTTCTTCTCTGGACCTAATCGGATGATTTAGGGTTACAGTAGGAGGGCCTAATTTGTCTCCCTGGAACTACCACCCCTTTCCCCCAAAGCAGCCTTTTGCAGTTGGTCCTCCCCACAAAAGTTTCATTTAAAAGGGGAGTGTCTGTAAGTGTATTTTTAAAGCTCTTAATACAACTAGAGTTACGAGGTTCTCTCAGAGGCACTGCCTATGCTGGTGCTATGGTCTGAATGTTTGTGTCCCTCCAAAATTCATATGTCGAAACCTAACACCCAAGGTGATGGTATTAAGAGGTGGGGCCTTTGGGAGGTGATTAAGCCACTAGGGCTGCACCCTCATGAATGGATTAGTGCCCTTCTCAAAGGCTTTGGGGAGCCTGTTTGCCCTTCTGCCGTGTGAGGACACAGAAGATGGCAGCTATGAGGAACAGGCCCTCACCAGACAACACATCTGCGGGCACCTTGATCTTGAACTTTTTGGCCTCCAGAACCGTGAGCAATGAATTTCTGTTGTTCATAAATGACTCTGTCTGAGGCATTTTGTTATAGCAGCAGGAACAGACTAAGACAGCTGGTGTAGAAGGATGACAAGCTGAGCAAGTTGGGAGCAAAGATCAGGCTCATTATCTAATCTCCTTTTGCTGTGTCACCGCATCCTGGCTGCTGAGCTCGAGGGTTTATCCTTTCAACATGCACTGGCTCCCCTGTTTTCCCTGCCGAGTAGCTAGATGGATGGTGCCTCCCACTTGTCAATTTCGCTGAGTCTGGATCTCAGGTGCACTTTTAACCTCCCACAAATTGGGACAGAACCTCTGAGCTGCAAACACGCTGTGAAAGTGCTGAGCGTGCGCCATCCTTTATTGCCACTCTGTCTGCATTCCTAAGAAAGTCATATATTGTACCATCCAACTTCTTCTTTAGTTCTGGCTTCCTTCCATTTTTTCTCTTAGTTTTCACGCCCATTCTCCTGAGAGCGGCAACAGCTTCCTGATACACAACCACAAAGTACTCTCTGCAGTTTCTACTGATCCCAATCATGATTAAAATTGGGAGGTAAAACACCGAAACCCCATTTGTTAGCCTCTTTAGAATCTGTTTTTTCCCAGAAACATCTTCCTTTTACAGTAAACACAGGCTGTCTGTTTCAAAGTATCTGATAACTACTGTGCTATATAACACAAGAAAATGCCCAGTAAATCCTCATGGAACAGGGGCAGTTACTCAGTGTAACTCTGCAGTTGTCAGATCCTGACGGTGAGAAACAGGGACCTGTGCCACTCCAAATCTGCCGGCAGTTTTCAGATCCATCTTAGCGGGGAGACTGTGCATTGCTTTGGGAAAGTCAGCTCAGTAGACCTTTTAGTTATGTAAAAGTGGAACCAATATTTGATTCTGACTTGGAGGCAATCGAGAGTGAATCTGCTCTACATCACAAGCCTGAAGGTTGTCTTCATTGTGAGTGAAGAATATCTTTGCAGATAATCATGGTAATGACTGGGAGGGTGAACCTCGGGCCAAGGGTGATGCAGAAATTGATTTTCTCTGTCTCTGGGTCCACCAGGAAGTCTGAGCTGCAAAAAGGGTAAACTGTTCAAAGATTCTGTCAGCAGCAGCTGGTGGTGGGTGGGGTGGAGGACGTGGAGACCTAGTGGGCTCTCTGTTCATGGCCATGGCTTAGGAATCCGGAAGCAATGAGCTGCAATGTCCATTTTAAGTTTTTTTTTTTTTCCTTTGCTATAATTCCTTTCCACTATCCCCGAGCTTTTAACCAAGTTTTGTAAAGTTGGTCTTCGTTGTGATTTGGCAGATTGACCGAAGGGCCTGTGGCCACACTTTGGAGGACTGTTATGGGAATCTTGGAGAAGCTGGCAGATGAGGAAGTGCAGGGAATGGGACAGCAGAGCAGGGATGCTGCGGAATAGGTGACAAGCACAGCTAGGCTACATACGTGTTGCTCAAGGATGATCTCAGCAGTAGAGGATGTGTTCTTTGGATAGTAAATGAGACCTGAAGACTGGAGAACATGGGAACACTGAGCTATACTTAAGACTGAAAATTTTTAAATTAAAACAGTCGTGTTTCTTATTCTTGTCATATCCACTGGCTCTATGCCTAGCATCCCTACTCATCTCCTCTGACTCCTATGGTGTTTCCATGAATCATTTGATGTTTTGAACAAAGAAGATAATCTGAAATTTTTGGTGAAGTTTATTTCTGACCCTGTCACTCTTCCCATCATCCATGTAAAAAACAGAGGAAATATTGCCAAGTCCCAATCAACATATATACCATTATGTCAACAGCATAAACTATTCAGTCAAAATATCTGATGGTGAGAAAATAAAACTCTAAAGGTAATTTGGTGCCTTTGTTTAGCATATTAATAGCTTCCTTTCCTAACCAGAATTATTTTTTATCACCATTTGTTCACTGTTGAGATGTACATATGCTCTGAAAATACACTGCATCTAGAGCCAATCAAGGCAACTTACTTTCTACTGGGACTCCATTCGTTAACCAGCTAATTCTGGGTTTGGGCTTGCCATTAGCTCTGCAGATCAGGGTCCCATCCTCTCCTGGTGACAGCACAAGATTTTGAGGTGCCATGATCCAGTATGGAGCCGCTTTATTGGAGGAAGAAAAAAAAAAGACCAAAAATCTGAATCAAATGAGTATTTTAGCAAAAGAATAGATTGAACTAGTTTAATAATAAAAATAAGTACTTTGCAAAAAATCTGTTAGCCTCATTTTTTTAGAAGGAATATTATAAGTGATGCTTCAAATAACACAAAAGAATGTTTAAAGAAACTCACTGACATATATGTACTATTTCCAGACCTGTTTGATATAAATGTCATTGTATCATTTTACATTAAGATTAATCAGACATCAAAGAGGTAACAGATTTATCTAAGGCTGTAGAGCAATTTACAGGTAAAGATAGAGCTAAGAAACATGAATTTAAATTCTGAGCCCTGTAGAATACATGTAATTATAAAATTAGGAAGTGATTTTAAATACTTCATTTTTGAAGAATTACAAAGGTAATGGATACTGTTCTCATATACCCTTCACTCAGCTTCCTCTAATGTTAACATTGTACATGGACAGGGTATAGTTATCAAAACAAAAAATTAACACTGGTACCATTAACTAAATTATACACTTTGTTAAGACTTTCCTAGTCTTTCCATTAATGTCTTGTTTCTATCTCAGGCTCCTGTCCCAGATACCATATTTTATTCACTTGTTGTGTCTCTTTAGTCTCCTCCAATCTGACAGTTTCTTGGTCTTTCCTTGTCTTGCATGACCTTGACACTTTTGAAGAATACTGGTTGATTATTTTTTAGAATGCCTTTCAACTTGGGTTTGTCTGATGTTTTCTCACAATTAGCCTGAGGTTTGGGGTTTTTGAGAATACCATTGAGGTGATGGACCATATCAGGGAATATATGAAGGCAACATGATTTATTATTGGTGAATGCCAACATTCATCACTTGAATTATCAACACTTAGGTGGTGTCTGCTGGGTCTCCCTACTGCAAAGTTACTATTTTCATGGATTCCACACTCTGTCCATTAGCAGTGAGTCACTATGTCCAGCCGACACACAAGAAGAGGCAGAGTAAACTCCATCTCCTTGGGGAAAGAGTATTAAAGAATTTGTGGACATATGTTAAAACTGCCCCAGTAATTTTGGGGGAGAGAAGCACTTTGAAGCTATGCATATATTCTGTTCTTCTTAAAGTTTAACCCACTAATTTTAACATTCACTGGTGGATCTGCCTGCAGCAGTTATTACTGTGGGACTTCCATGGTGATTTTTTATTTCTCTCGTTCCTTCCACATTTTAATTGGAATTCTTCTGTGAGGAAGATTTTAAGAAGGAAATTTTTTAACCTGATTTAGATGAACTATAAATAGCAATGAGAGGAGATTCACAGTACGATGAATGTTGATATAAATTTACATTTAACATTATTGAAGAACATAATGAAAGGCATATTTAATTGAAGTTTTAGGATCTCTCATGAAGGCAAGAGGAATGCATTTTAAACAATGATATACCTTTAACTGTGACAGAAATGGTATGATGGATGGCTCCTAACGCATTTTTTGCGATACACTGGTAATTTCCAGAGTCTGCTTCTGAAACATGAATGATCTGCAAAGTTTTCTTAAAGTTCTTATAAAATGTCCGGTTGACGGGTAGTATTCCATCTTCTTTTATCCAGTAAATAACTGGTGTAGGCCTGATAGGATAAATCAATAGGGATATTACAAAAAAAGAAGTCCACCTGTTACTGCTTTTGAGGGTGAATTTTCATGTGGGTTTACAAGAAATTTTTATATAAAGATCACAAGAAATATATAGATATTTTAATTAGCACCACACCTCTACAAAAAATGCTCAAAGTTTTACATTTTCACGTAATCAAAACTATACTAATTTATGGCAGACCACAACCTTTGACTTCAATGATGCAGTGTGAATGCTAGCATGAGTTGCTTTACTGAAGGTGTCTAATTATTTTCTCTAGAGTTCTAACCAATGAGGATCTTCTGGAAATTTTTACATAAAGGTACTATGCCAATCAAAAGACATACCATTACATTAATGATACTGAATTATAATTTTTTCATCAGTTAGAATTTAAAACATACAGAGAAAGAACTCATAAACATATCTCTGCCCATGGACTTTTATATACACTTCCATTTCAAATGGAAGAACTTTTATATTTTATAACAGACTATTTGACGATGTGAATTAAGTGATTAGGGGAATAGCATTCTTTCTTTAGTTTCATTATTAGTAACATTTAAAAATATTATTATACCAGTTGACAAGAATAGATCAAACTCATGTGTTACTCAAACCATTTCTCACCCAATTATGTTTATTATTAAGTCATAAAATATGGAGACAGATGATAAAGCCAGAATACAGGCTTGGAGTTAGAAGATCTTTTTCAAAACTCTAGCTCTCTTTCTAAATTTTTCTCTGATCTTGGATCTCTGACCTCTTCGGGCCTTAGTTGCCTTAGTTGCCTTAATGGGGATAATAATGCTTGACTTGATCTAACAACTTTAGAAGGTTTTCATGAGGGTAAAAAAAAATCTACTCAACATGAACATTTCCTAAACACTGAACTCTGTGCAAGCACTGAGCTATGTGTTGGGAAGATATTGATGAAAAAAGTATGGTGCAGGCCCTCACGAAGATCACAGTATTTGTCAATAGAAATGCAACTGGGATTAATTGATATTGTAAATTGGTTTCAGCTTGTTTGGTTGAATAAAAATAACTGAGCATATACATCTGATGAAATAGATTCTAAAATTAAAACCCATGCCATAAATATGAAAAGAAGTGGAAGACATGAAATGATGTTGAAAAACTGAAATACTATATACACCTGTGGAATCTGATAACATAGTTTGATGTTTCCTTATAGTTAGACTAATCCGCATCTCATATGATCTGCAGGTGAGAAGGGAATGAAGATAGAAGCACAATATCATAGCTTATACCTCACAAAGCCATGAATGGTTTTGGGGGCCTGGTGCTCTATTGCATAGTTGTTAAGAATTAGAAATATTTTGAGTCTATGAGTCTAATGGTTACTGGTTTGTAAGTGATAGAGTCCCAATCTTGGTTTTATAACATTCCAAAGTTTTTAAAATTCTTTTTGGAGTTTTGTGAAGTTTCTAAATATCAATGTTTTAGTTTTTTACATAATATATCATTTGTGGGAGAAGTCACTAAATTGTGAGAATGGGTACTTCTGTTCCCCAAAGGTGAGAGGTTGGCAGATTAAACCACTTTCTTATACGATGATGATGAAAATTGGAAGTTTTTTAAAATTTTAATTCTGGTGGAAAAGATGGATTTTTAACATATCTTTAAAAGGGGGTTTTGCTAGTTTTCTGTCTCTCAAAGAACCGAGTAACGCATAGTGTGATTTCCTGACTTGGCCAGCAGAGGCCTCCATGTGCCTCCTGAAGGAAAGTTACTCCTGGATTCAGGAAGAAATGTGAGACCAGTGAGTTACCAGGTCAAGGGGAAGCTGGGGTCACAACACAAGACGGCAGCATGTTTCTGAGATTCCATTCCAGGTTTTCAGCAGATGTGCCCATACCAACAGTACTTGTTCTGTGCCGGGCACAAGATGGGGACTATATAGAAACTTGCCTGTAATGTGGACATAATATAACAGTTGCTCTTGAATCTGGGCGAGCCCTTACTATAACTCATGTCAAAATCACATCAGTTCTGGGGTGGTTTGAGTTTTGAGGTGTGCACAGATAAGACAGTTCAAAGAATCTGGCCTTGGCCTTGGGCCTGCCAATAGGAAGCAGTGGAAGAGACATTGTGTTAGTCCTGAGGCTAAGAGGCCTAGTGTGCAATAAGACTGCTGGAGGGATGTGAGAAACTCACGGCCAACAGCTCAGATGCCCCAGCGAATATCCAGCAGCCCCTGAGAGTCCTGAACTGACTGCTGAGCCCCCCAGCAGATGTACAAGCATTCTTAATTGAGATTAGCCGAAGCGAGCTGGTCACAGCACTACTGCCCTGCAGACCTCGGGACAAGGGATTAATAATAAATAGCAATTATTTTAAGTCAGTAATTTTTGAGGTGGTATCTTACCAAATAGTAAAATGATACATCCTAATTATAGTCACAGCAATCATAAGGTGATTATTTCAATATGAACAAAAGGGTTTAACAGTAATATGAGATTCACATAGTCCACTTTGGAAATAATTACTGAATTTTTCTTGATGTTTGATGGAATTAGTATAAGACAATTACTCTTCCTATGATATTATTGCCTCTCTACAAACCTGCTATACTTTTATAAGAAATGTACATCAGGACAGAAAGTGTTGACTCACAGTCCTTCTGCAATGCACTCTAGTGAAAGCACATTTCCTCTTAATTCTTCTTTGTTACTTGCATTGCCTTCCGGGGTTAAAAATGTTGGTGGCCTCTCTCTACTTGATTTAGCTGCAAATAAGAAAATCAATATGCATTAAAACTTATGAATATGTATTTCTGGAAACACAGTCCGTGTCAAAAAAGCTGCCTAAAATTCTAATCCCTTTTCAAAACTGTTTAACATTAATTACGAAATTTGTTAAGCTCTACATACACACTCTCTTAGCGATCACTCACTCAGTTACCTAGGAATAGAAACAATTTTGGTTGCATAAGCACTAATAATAAGGACTATTTTTCCTTTTGTGTATTTCCTTAATTTGGGTTAGGTTTTTATAAATATTCTGTGGGATATCACATCTTCAAAATGTTGACATAGAGAGGAAAACCATGTTATCAACTACATTTTCCTTAATGTTAGTGTTCAGGTCAAAGCAAAAATTAACTATCTTCTGAAAGACGTTAGGATTTTCAGAAAGACATGGTTATGGGAGGGATATTTTGATTTATACTGGGGACATTATAGCCAAATCCACTGATTAATCATATAAGATTCCCAAACTACTAGGTTTATGGAAAACAAAACAAAACTAGAGAGTTACTGATGGAGGTCTTGCAAATTGTATGCCATAAATTAAGAATGGTAGGATTAAATAAATTGAAATTGGTTTCCTCAATGAAAAAATAAAGAGGGCCCCGGTCAGAGATCTTAAGGATATTTATACAGGCCACCTTCCTATTTATGGAGACTTTTTCAAAACGTAGTCTTGTCTTCTGAAGGCTTCTCAGAAAAACTTAAAGTGGAAATTACACCATCTTAGGGTTTAAAGGAATGAGTTCTGGATCCCTTATCCAGAACCCGTTGTTTTCACTGATAGACTCTATAATTGAGAACTATATTTCCCTTAAGGAAATCAAATTCATTTCTATTTAAAGGAATGAAGTTAAATGCTCTATTTTTAAAAAGATTACTTATATTAAAGACAGTGACTTGATTTTAAACAAAACTAAGAGAAGTGCTTTTGCTAATTATACTGATAATATCACGTGAAAACAGAGAGGAAATATGATGATTTACTATGAAATCCACTTAATGTTAGTTACTAAAGGATCTGATGAGTCAGTATTCTAGCAGGTTAAGAGGTTCTGCCAACTCTGACTTAGTTCACAAGAAAAGTTTATGAACCAGACAAAAAAATACAAAATAGAATTCTGAACATACATGAAAGATTTTTTTCCAAATCATGTGAAATGGTTCTTTACATGAACACAGTTATAACAAGTTTCACTGTCATACATACATCATGGAAAATGTTCTAGTGACATGCTTGAAAGTTTATAGCTAAAGTTCATAAGAGACATACATTTATACTAGTGGTATTAAACATGTAGCTAGAAATTTCATAAAGAAATAAGGTTAAATAGCCATGGAGGTGAAGTTAGTGGACTAAATTCTACAATGAAGGAGAGAATATCAGTCACAATCACCATAACTCACCACTATAAAACTCAGTGTCACTCAAATTAGCAGCTATAGTGTCATTCAATTCATCCACTGAAATAAACAGAATATTATGAAGAGGGCACAAAAGTAGTGGAGGAGGGTCAAAAAATATTGGGTAACAAAAACAAATGTATACAGCTATGCTGGTCAAGTGCTGTCCCTACCAAGTAAAAACACTGCTTTACATTGTACATGACTAACTCATTAATTCATTCAGCCACCCCCAACCAGTAATATGCGAGCATAGAAATTAAGCTGCAGCACTGCCAATAAAAGGCATTGTGAGGCATAAAGCAAACATAAATGCTCAGAACACCAAGTGATTCAGAAGGTTCTCATGGAACCAATAATGGCAACAATAGCAAAAAACATCAAGTACAGTATTTAGGGTATGCACGCTCTTAACAATGCATACACCAACACTTTAGTGATCATTCACAGCTAGTTTCCTGATCAATGAACCTGTTTACTTCAAAGTCAGTAGTATTTAATAGTTAATATATTTTGTACATATTTGCAAATATCATTGAAAGAGAGATTCAGGAAGATGAACACTTACCTGAAATCACTTTTACAGAAATTGGTTGCTTCTGCTGTATGGTTTGAGTATGATTAAATCTGGCATAGCAGATATAGTCTTCCCGGGTGTCCTCTGGGAGGACATTAGAAAAATAAAGGTCCCCGTTCAGACCTTGAGAAACTCTTTCACTCTGCGGAAGTCTTTGAAAGGCTAGAGAAAGGCAGAGAGATATGCAGATCATTCCATCATAAAGCGGCCATTCTCCAAATTAACAAGATAAATGTGTCTCCTAATAGTTTTGTGAATTTCATTTGAATGTAAGTTTTTCTCTATAAAGCTCTTTGGGTGAAAACAAATAAGTATAAAAAATACACATGACACACTAAAACCCTAACTGTACCTACCTGACCCTAATTTCTCTGGGATGGGGACAGAGGTGAGATTAGAGTCACACAGTGAAGTGTTTTATGAAGCAAGTGTAAACAAAAAAATGTTTTACAAAAAGCTTATGTGACTTTTTCTAATATCAAAATTAGTCCCTAACTGTTAAACACATATACCCGCATATTTTCAAAAATGCATTGAGAAAGATTGTAAAGATGTTAACATGGGTTGCACCTACACACAACCAATGGTCCGAAACCAAATACTTAGGTGAGCACCTAATGGTGATATAGGCCCAGGCACACAAGAGTCTCAGCCCCTCTGAGTTCATGGCCCAACTGAAAAATTGGACAGGGAGGGGGCCATTAACAATAGGGTGCAATGATGACACTATTTAATGCTGCAACCTGCCCCAAAAAAGCCCCCAGGCCCAGTCTTCCTCACTTCCTCTACTTTTTCTTTTCTGAATTACTCATCATCTCTGACATAAGACATATTTTACTCATCATATGTGTGCTGCATTGCCTGTTTCCTCACACTAGAATTTAAGTTCCAGGAGGGTGGACGTGTTCACCTGCTTTTTCCACTGTTGTAGAACTGGAACTGTGCGTGGCCCTTCATAAGAGGCTCCTTTAAATCCTCATTGGAGGACTAAATGAATAACCACCAGGACTCTGACTTTCCAGTTTTAAGCATGATCATTTATATCCCCTTGGGTTCAGTTAAGGAACTATCCAGCCTTAGGCATGGAAGAAAGATTTTCTTTTTCTTTTATTGACACATAATAAATTGTACAAATTTATGGGGTACGATGTGATGTTTTGGTGCATGTATACATTGTGTAATGATCAAATTATGATAATTAGCATATCCATCACCTTAGACATTTATCATTTCTTTGTTGTGAGAACATTCAAAATCTTCTCTCCTAGTTACTTGATATATGCAATGCATTACTGTTAGCAATAGCCACGCTACTGTCCGATGGAGTACCAGAACTTATTTGGAGGGAAGAAAGTGGACGAAGGATGCCAGGAGGTGGAACCACTGATATGTATGTGAATTTATACTCGGCCCGCTGAAACGCATCCTAGAGCTCCTGATTCTGTTCACAGAGCCTTAACTGGGAGAGTTCTTCAGCTCCCACGTGAAAGAACTGGGAAAATTGTACATCCGCATGGCCTAAGGCAGGTGTCATGTCTCCCCGCAGGATCTCTCCATTTTGAGTCAAGCGGGTGTGCTCCTCCTGTGGCAGGTGCTTGGTCTAACACTTCACAAAATGCAAAATTGTAGTTAAAAGCTTGCAGCTCCCTCAGGCAGGAAAAGGCAGAGAAATGTGGAGCCAGATCTTGAAAGAAAACTGGTTAATCATGTTAACCAAATTATTGGTCAAGATGGGGGTTGGCTGGCAGTTGCAAATTCACGATTTTAAGCCATTAATCCCCAGGGAATGGACTATTTTAAAAATAGCTCAGAAAAATAATGTATATTTATCTAATACACACAAAGAGTTGAAGACAGACATACATTTGTTGTTTTCTGTTTCTCCTGCTGTATTTTATTGATGACAGGTGTTGGTAGATCAAATGTAAGACAATGGAACTACACGAGGGTAGTGGCATTTTGCCATTGGAATTCCTTTGCATTACATTTGAAAACTAATGTATGCAGATACAAATAACTTCATAACGTCATTTTGCAAGAAGAATGTTACATGCATCCAAATCTTCCTCCTATTCCAGATGCAAGTCCATTTGAAAGGTTAGATGCTTTACCAACAGCCTAAAATGTACATAAATGACATAGCCAGCTGTGCAGTGTGGGAAAAATATTAGTTACATATTCGGATGATTCTGAGACTTTACACATGATATGTCTCTTTATTAAGCAACAAAGGTCATCATTTCTGAATAAAAACCAAGGACCAAATATTGGGCCTTATTTTGACAGTGACGTTTGTTATTCTTGAAGCCATAAAATCACTCATTTACACTTGGCTTATTCTTATTCTTGCAAAATCTGTCAAAGCTATTAAATAATAATAGGAAAAATATATTTGTGCATTTATTTATCTACATATTTGTTTTTATTTCTTTGTGATGTATCTTCATATCTTATAGGAAACAGAACATATTTCCTATAAATATTTTTAATTCATTCCCACCACTCCACCTAAAAGACTCTTACCAATGTTACCAGTGATTTCTGTGTTGCCAAACTCAATAGTCATTTCTCAGTCCTCATGTTATCTGATCTATCAGCAGCATTTGAAACAGCTGATCATGCGGGGGTTTTTTTTTTTTTTATTTGTTTGTTTCTTAGACAGGGTCTTGCTCTGTTGCGTGGGGTAGAGTGCAGCATCATCATCATAGCTCACTGCAACTTCAAACTCCTGGGCTCAAGGGATCCTCCTGCCTCAGCCTCCCAAGTAGCTGGGACTACAGGGGAACACCACCACATCCAGCTATTAATAATTTTTTCTATTGTTTGTAGAGATGGGGTCTCACTCCTACTCAGACTGGTCTCAAACTCTTGACCTCAAGCAGTCCTCCCACCTTGGCCTCCCAAAGTGCTAGGATTATAGGTGAGCCATTGCACCTGGCCCATGCTGTCTTTTTGATGCACATTCTTCACCTTGTCCTGGGACACCACTCTTTCTCTGTGTTCTCTTAGAAGGAGGAGCGACTGCTCCTTCTCATCCGATTTGCTGGTTTCTCCCTAAGTCCTGGGCCTCTGGAGGGCTCCTGGTTTCAGTCTCCCAGGCTCTGTACCCTTCACCTGTACCTACTCCCTTCTCTCATCCAGCCCAGCACTGCAGGGAGCACCTGTGCACTAAAGAGTCACACATTGCTGATTATAGTCCTAGATCTTCCTTCTGACTCATGTATCTCTGACCCTTGCTGGGCACCTTGACATGAAATGTCTTAATGGGCCGCTCACATCTCAAACTCTGGTTTCTTAGTCTGCAAGCAGAGCTGTGTGATACCTCTAAGATAACATACTGACCTATTAGCTCAGGATATTCTGGAGGACGGAAGAGGCAGAGCAATAACTAACTACCTCAAGGATAGGGACAGAGGTAGACAAATTAGAAATTGCCTAATGGATGGCTTCATTTCTCTTTGCCTCAGTTTCCTCATCTGGAAAGTGGAAAGAATAATTCTACATGCCTCACAGAGTTGTTGTAAAAATTAATGGGATAACCATGTAAAGTTCTTATAAAGGGATTGGCACTTAGTAAAAACCTGATAATATTTGCTATTTTGGGGGATAAAAAAATGAAAATATAAGATATCCAAAACAGCTTGATTTCTTCCCTGCTATGTATTTCTGGAAACGGCACTTTCATTTCATCAATTGTTCAGGCTCCAAACTTTCTAGTTATCCTTGATTCCTCTCTCTCAGGCTCCTACGCTGCTCCCCACCCCGCCCCCACAACAAATCCCTGGGGCTCTACCTTCAAATGTATCCAGAATCTGACCATTTCCTACCCACTCTACCCACCCAAGTCCAAGCCAATATCAACTCTTGCCTAGATTACAGCAGTGGCCCCAACCGGTCTCCCTACTCTGTCTTTTGTACTCTATGTTCTGTACACATGAAATGAAGTGGTACTATTACTATTTATTTTATTGTAGATAAAGTCACTCCTTCAGTGTTTCCCTACTTCATTTGGCGCTAAAGCCAAAGCTCTTTCCACTGAGTTGCTGTGACCTTTCTGACTTTGTCCATCACCCTCCTCCTTGGCTCCATCAGTCTGGTCACCTTGGCCTCCTTGCTTTTTAAAACATCCATGATGCTCCTTCCTTATGGGCTTGCACCAGTGGTCCCTTTCTACCCAGATATTTAGGGGCCTGGTTTACTCTCTCCCTTTGGGTCTCTGCTCAAAACTCTGCCTTGTTTTTCTTCATAGCACTTATTGCCAATTTTCTAAATGCATTTATTATCTGCCTTCTTCCTCACCTCCCCTCCACTCCTACTGTGTGGGATGTAAGCTCAGTGAGAGCAGGATATTTGTTTAGTTTATTTAGAGGACTATCTGGCACATAGTAAGTGTTCAATAAAATTGAGTGAATGAATGATATGACATGTTATTTATTTCAATGAGCAGCTATTTTCCTGAGCATCTCTAAAACATAAACATTTTATGAACCACAGGAGGTGATAATTTATCATGACAGTAAACAATCATAAGATTCTTGGAGAAAGTTCATATTGTCAAAACTTACAATTATCCATCCAAAATATTATAGGTGGTGGTAATCCAACTGGGGGTCTACAAGGAAGTACTAAAGATTGGCCATTTCGAAGTGTTATTGGTTCAAGTTTTTCTTTGGTCCACAACGGTGACCCTGTTAGGTAAAAATAAAATAAAAAATAAACTTCTAAGTTATTTCTTCACTGATCAATAAACAAAGACAGCACTACAAAAGAAGGCAAACTGAACTCTTGGGAAAATAGTGACTTAGAATTTATGTCTATTAAATTAATGAGAAAATAATTTTTAAATGCAGTATTAAAAGTAAAAAAAGTAATTAACATGGTAAGAACTAACAATTCTCATTCACTCCCACTGATAGTACAAATTCTGAGTCAGTGATTCCATGGCTAAGAATTTACACTAAATACATCATCAGGAAGACACATAATTTCGATATAAGCATGTTCTTCCCAAAAGAATGGAAAGCACTTAAATGTCAAAAGATTTGTTAAATAAATAATTGTATATCTACACCTTTGAATACCATATATTATGCAAGTAGACTTGTATACAAGGTTGTTATGAGAATATATACATGATAGATAAATAAAACAGAAAAGGTTGTAAAATAGCATTTCAGAATGAGCTGGTTTTAAACACACACACATCTGCCTAGAAAAAAATGGAAAGAATATTTGAGCAGTAGTTATTTGCTTAAATGGAAGGATTCATGAGCAAATTTTAAATTTCTTTTTGGTTTATTTGTAATTAATTTTTCTATAACGAACACATATTACACATGTAATAAATTTTTGTTTTAAATGACAGAACTGCAAATGGTCACTGTTACTTAAACATATGCTCTTGAGGTTGTTGAGAGGATTTTGGTACTGACCAAAGAGAGCCACAGTGATATCAAGGTAGTGAAGACACTCATTTGAAACAAAAATGCTTGATTATCTATGTGATACTGAATTTATTTCCATCTGGCCATAGGAATTTTGCTTATATATAAGATACATGAGAAATAAATAGTTAGGTAAATTCGGGGAAGAAACGCTTTTTTTTAAACCCTGGTGTCTTATTCAGGACTTGTATGAAAGACACATTGGATTGGCAAAGCATTAGGCTGAAGAGCTTGTTGGCGTAAAGTGGAAAGAAGCAATAATTGTCATGCAAAACAAAGTCAGAATATTGGAAGCAATGCCATTGATTTTTCTTGTAACAGTATTTGGATGATGTGACAGAAGCTGAGTCTTGGAGCGATACTTTAAAAAGGGTCATGTTTGACTGACAGGTCCCACTTACTGGATGGGCGGACGACAATGTTATTAGAAATTGCAGCTCCGCGTTCGTTCCTCGCTGTGCACTGATAGACTCCTTCGTACGTCTCAGCTTTCCCCTCGCTCATGATGTTGATTATGAGCGTCCCTGAGCCGGGCTTCATGGTGACGAGAGGGTCTTTATCTATGTCAAAATGCGTCCCATTACGGGTCCAGGAAAAGCTGCCCAACACACGAAAGATTAAGTGTGTTAATGGTCCAGAAAAATAGGATTACTTACTCTTTAACAAATTCCTAGCAGTTTTATGGGTTTCTAGAAATAATTACTAGATTTTCCTATTCAGTAAAATAGCAATAAGCCCCCATACCTAATATGTTTCATAGAATCATGACTTAGAAAAAAGTGCTGACTATACATTTTAAGGTACCTGTCTTCTGTAGAGCCAGCGCAAACCCGACTCAATAAAGAAATCATGCATGCAAATTGCCTTTCATTTTTCTAAGAAAATATAGGAAGCAGGTCTCCCAGGAACCCTCTCTTAGAGCTTTATTACCATTTTTGTTGTAAACGCCACTGTTCAGAGAGTTGATAACCTGCCTATAAAAATTTGCTCTGGGCTAAAATGGGACAAGAAAGCCCTCTACACGTACTAGCTATATGTGTTGAAAACTGATCAGACCAGTTTCAAGTTACCAAAATGCAAAGTGTAGGTTGAGAGGAGGGTAAGAGGTACGAGTTGTGGGTGTTTTTAAATGTTGGTTATTAAAAATGGTAATTCTATATAAAACATAATTTGAGAATTTTTAATTCTAGAGACGATTTTGTGAATCCCTGAAGTGGTATGCCAAATTGTCAACTGAGAGTCCTCTTTCTCAGTTTTATTTATATTAAAGATCACCTTATATAAAAGTCATAATGCTCAGGTAATTAAATACTTTATAACTAGTCATGAAACAATAATGGCCATGCTCAGACACAGGCACGAATCTCTAAACTTCACAGTGTTTTCTGTGCCCACATGGATTTCCCTTCTTGCCGCTTTAAAGCCATGGTTGTCAAAACTAGGGCAGGAGGTGGTGGATGCTACGGTCGCCTGGTGGGTAGAGGCCAGGGATGCTGCTAAATATCCCACAAGGCACAGGACAGCTTTCATCTCCACAACAAAAAATTATCCCACCCCCTATACTAATTGTGCTGAGGAGGAGAAATCCTGCTTTATGGAGAGTTACAGGAGGTATCAAATAAGTGTGAAGCTCAAGGGAAACTCCACCAAAAGACATCACATCAGGGCTTGTATGAGAGAGGGTTTCCAATAACATGGCAGAATATGTTGTTTTGAAGCAAACCTTTGCTTGAAGTTTTGACATAGTGTGTAGGTATTCACTAGCAGTTAATTTTTTTTCTCAGGTGCTAGTCTGTATAGCTTAACAAGGTCTGTAATAGGCAAACTTGCAAATAAAATATCTAGAAACTTTCACTTCTTTATGACTTAAAAATCCTTATTATATTTTAATAATAATAATCCGACTCTCCAAAACTGCCATATATTACTAGACAAGTTATAGATTATCCCATGTGGGACCTTGGATAAGTTACCTAGCATTACTGGGTACCAGTTTCTCATCTATAAAATGTATTGGTTGGACTGGATTATCTCTACTATCTCTACCAACTCTAAAATGCTATGCAGTGTTCATGCCCAGATCCATGTGGCATGAATCCTGAGTATTGAAACCCTGCCAAGTTTGGAAAACCATTTAGGACAATTTTATAGGCTGCTATAGAGATAGAAGAGATCTCAAAAATCATCAATTCAACTTCTTTCTTTTACAGATGAGGAAACTAAAGCCCAGAGGAAAGGGGTTTTACCCAGGTCATATGGCCATTACTGCCAGAACTAGGATTAGAAGGCTCTTTCCACTTCTCCCCACAATTGATGAGCATTTTTCAGAAGGGTATGAGTAGGAAAATGTCAATAATCTAGGTTTTTAAGGAGAAGAAATTGGCTCTATTTAAGCAGAGAGACAAACAATAAACCTAGAAATGATACTTAAGGGATATGCAGAACCTAAGAGTATCTTTGGAGGACCTTCACTGTCTTTGAAGGGCCAAAATGGGATGGGGAGTTGGTTAGATGAACCAAAGCGTAATCTAGTCAGCCAATTTGAGAACTATCCAGCTTAAAAAAGAAAGTGCTCCACCTAGCTAACCTTATTCTACTGAAATTTCCGAACACTTTCTATATTCAGAGAGATCTTCCAACTTATTTTCAGTACCATACCAAAGCAAACAGCAACTCACCTTGGAGGAGGTTTCCCTTTGGCCTCACACTGGATGACAATATTCTCCCGAGGGTCAATAATGTAATCTTTTGGAGACTGTTGAGTGATGGTTGGAGGTTGTACCACTTAATTGTAGAAAGAAGAATAATATAAAGAAATAAATCATTTAATAATAGCAATCATTTTGTCCTGTATCAAAATCTCTTACCAAAAACTAAATACGCTCCATGTATTTTTAGTAATTTTTGTTGTAGCAACACATACCTCCATAGATTTTCAGTGAACTTCTTCTAAAACTGTGAAGTCAAGGCATAACTTCCTTTTGGTAACTTTATATGCACTCACAAAGTCCATTTTCCCACACCAAAGTTTGGGAAAATAATTGCCAGTACAAGCCTAATATTAAGACAGTTTCTTTTCTGATGTAACAATGAGAAATTCTTCTGATTTCTTTGATTCAAATGATGTTTTTCAATGAAATTTAAGTTATGAGGTAAGTTTGCATCTTTCTGAGGAAACAGTAACTGACTTACGGTTCATTAGTGTCCTACTATAAATTAATATGTGTTGGGAACAAACATATTTGAGAAATTAATATTAAAAAGATTGTTAAATTGGAGACTTGACATGTCTAAGATGTAGGTGAATTAGGAGCAAAGATAAAATGGTCTTATTTGGAAGATAAATGAAATTGAGGAAGTTCTCTGTTCCAAGAGACAGTTTTTCCATTTTGCTCTTCAAAGTGTTATCTGTTTATTATCAAATGAGAGGAAACTTCTGACTCAGAACAAACTAATCTGAAGAAAGCTGGTTTCTAAACCTCTATTGTTTTTCAAGTGGTTCTAAGATTACCTTGTCCTTCTTCTTGTGAGATCATAATTACAGAGTGTTAGCACAGGAAGGGACTGCAGAATCAATCTATTCCAACCTCATTTTTTTGCTGCTTAGGGTGGCAAAATGGCTCGACTAGGAAAGCACAAAGCAAAGAGAACCAAACTTTCTTGATCGGCTCCTGGCAGAAAGTCACGGCCTTGCACAACTCCACAGAGAGCTGTTTACACAGGCCGGTGGGCCTCAACCAGGGGCAATTTGTCTTCACCCTTCCAGGGACATGTGGCCATATCCAGAGATAATTACAATCATCATGACTGGGGTCAAGGTGATATTGGCATCTCGTGGAGAGAGTCCAGGGATGTTGCCAAACATTTAACGATGTACAGGACACCCCCCACAACAAAGACTTATCTGGCTTCAAATGTCAGTAGTGCCAAGGCTAAGAAGGCTGGGGCAGACCACATGTGGTGGGCACTCAGAGCTGTGCAGTGCAGTGGTCCTGCTGTGGTATGCTTTCCTCCACAGCATGCAACTTTTCCTAAGGCCTCTCTTAGACTCTCACTTTCCTTTCCTTCTCTGCTGTATTTGACATTCTGGCTCATTTAGGTTGTTCATCTTCTGGATGTTCCCTTTCCCGTCTGCCCACACTGTGCTTCCTTTGCAAAACATCTTCAACCTGCCAACCAAGCATTTCCCAAAGCTCTATAACTGTCTTTTGCCCTTGTCTCTCTCGTGGTTATTTGTTGCAAGGGCTAAATGTGTCATCTCCACATGACACATTTTTTTGTGTGTGTGAGGAAAAGCAAAAGTCTATATTGATATAAGTTACAGGTTAAATAAACACAGCAATAGTTTGCTGGGGAATAAAAACTCGAGTGGAATCTCAGTCTCTCTACCCCTACTCTGGCTCTAGGCTTTGGCCCTCTTGCTAAATGCCTTGGATACTGAGGCCTTAACAGGCTGCCCAGGCTTTCTTGGGCCCATGGGAGCCTCCGTCTTCGTGGCCAGATGTGCAGGTGCTATCTTGGACCCACTACCCTTAGCAGGAAAAGCTGCCCTGGCGTTTGATCCCTCCTTAGATGCCTGGGCAGCTACCCCTTGAGGGGCCTTGGCCACCATCTTCTTCCTGGTTGGGGGAACAGCCCTGTTCTTGACCTTGCTGGCTGTGGGTTTTGAACTCTTACTCTCAGATTTGATTTTCCCGTGGGCCTCGGCATCTCCTTGGCCGTTCCTACTGTCTTCAACCTTTGACTTTCCACTGAGCCCGCTGGTACTGGAAGGGGCCAATGTGGTCTTGTCTGGCTTTGGGGGAGCCTTCCCAGCCTCAACCAGTTTTGCCTCGATGTCCTTGGCCTTGTTGCCTTTCTTGGGGGCCTTCTGCTTGGCTGCACGTGGTTTGGGAGGCGCCTTCCTCACTCCTCCAGGCTTCTCGGCTGCCTTTTCCACCTTGCCCAAGCTGAGAGGTCCCTTCTCTGCTGCCCTTGGTTTCTTGGGGACCTTCTCCTTGGCCTCCCCAGCTCCCCTGGGGGCCATTTTTAAAGTCTTAAAAATCTACAAATATGGTTCTATTCTCTTGCCTTGCATCCAGTCTTACTGTTGTCTGCCAGACGTCTCTTACTACATATCCAAGTAGCACTTAAAGTATAGATCAAAAACTAACCTCGTTACTGTCAACATTTATCATGCACCTATTTATGCCAGTTTGGGGCACTGTAAATTTCCCTTCCCTTTGGCAATATCCCATCTCCCTCCTAATTTTCCAGCCAAATCCAGCTACTCTTCCAGCCTCCATCATACACAGGAAAACCTCATTCGTCTAGCCCCGTGAGTATCTAGTGCTAGGTAGCAGTTTGGGCTGGTGGTTAAGAACTAGTCAGTTTGTTTCTTACTAGCGGTGAGACTTGCAGTACATTTCTTAACTTCTGTAAGCCCTAGTTCCCTTAGAGGGAAATGAGGTTTAAAAGTAATATCTACTTGGGAGGATTAAGAAAATGATTTGTATAAAATTCTTAGTACAAACCAATGCTATAATGGCTTAATGATGTCAGCTATTTTAAAATTATCATAATGATTTTTATTTGGACCAAAATCACCTTTGAATGATTCTTCAGGCTTTTGGACTATAAAATTTGGGATAATAGAAGAAAGCTTGGAATCCCACACCCAGGGAATAGTGGACGTAAGCAATAGCGGAGGAGATTCTTAGGAGCGACAAAGCCCAATTCCTTGTGCTTTTCTGGGAGTGACAGAGGTGCAGATTTAGTGGTTTCAAATGCAGAGCTTCTATTTACATGCCGAGCTGACTTAGATGCCACTCCTAACTGCCAGGAGTTGACCGTCTGCACATACCTCTGAACAGTGCTTAGGTCACTCGACAATTAACAAATGCTTTGCAGTAATAAGAGGAAAAATGATTTTACATAATTTTCCTTGTTAATCCAACATCAAAGGAAATTTTCAAATGCCTGAAAACTGGCTATTTTTTAGCTAGATGATAGATGCCTGGAGCAAGCCACTCAGAAATGATGTTGAGTGGGAGCTGCTTGTCTTTTGCACATTTCAAGACAATATTCAAATTCGCTGCATTATTCTACTTATGACACCTAGAAACACCAGTCTCCACAATCCTGAAGGCTAAAGATGCATAAGAGGGCAAACAGCTGCTGACTTGGGTAAAGCCTCTGCACATATCCACCTTCTAAAAAACA
This sequence comes from Lepilemur ruficaudatus, assembly GCA_963574885.1. NCBI lineage: Eukaryota > Metazoa > Chordata > Mammalia > Primates > Lepilemuridae > Lepilemur > Lepilemur ruficaudatus. The sequence continues at coordinate 42,760 of CAUYRT010034453.1, read as the reverse complement.
CCAAAAGACATATCTTTGCTCCAGAGAGCATTTAATAGCATTTAGAACCAGATAATCATTCTCTCCAAAATCTGAGAATTTCCTCATTGAGTTACATCAGATGTGAATAAAGCTTGGAAGTTAGTAGAGCAGCATACTGGTAAAAGAAAGAATAATACCTGAGTCTTCAGAATTCATGCAGGTAATATATTATACTTGCTTCTTGGTATTTAAATGCAATGCTTAGCTATAGTAAATGCACATGCTTAAAAAGACACTCATCACAAAACATGAAATTGTGCATTTAATTCACAGTATTAATTCAAAAAACAAAGACATGGTCAAATTTTCACACTGCCTAGTAATTTACAGAAAGACACTTACAGTCTTCAAGAAGTTTTGCTTTTTCCCCATCAATATCAGCAGGTGAGTGGGCAAAAAGGATTAAAGAAAATCAGATGTTAGTAATAAGAACGTTAGAACCCTAAAGACAAAGGGGCATCTGGTCTATCTGACTTGACCTAAAAAACCCGTATAGTGAAGATTGAGGTTGTGAAGTTGTAAGAGACAGAAACTCACATTAATAGTTTTGTTTACTCCTACAGCAGCTTTCCCACGTAAACACATGGAAGAACAAAAGCAACGCTGTAGGCAAAAAAATAATTCTTCCAGGAATAAGAATGGCTAATTCCATTCCATACATGTTGCGCCGGACAAGTAATTATGTTCAATTTGAAAAATAGCTGAAATCTACAATTAATTTGAGTTGTCACATGCTGTGTAGTGTCTGATCCCATTATCCCAGACATCACTATGCATATGGTAATAATACCTAACAATGGGACACTGCTATCATGACAATGCTCCATCCAAGCCAAGTCCAACACTGATTTTAGATTTCTATATTTCTCTGGTTAATCTCCAAGTCAGTAATTGAACTTTTTAGACTGTTAGCATATTTCTGCTTCAGAATTCCTCAATCACCCAGCGGTTGCTGGTGCCCACACCAAGGAGTCAGGCATGTATTGGAGAAAGGGTGTAAGAAACAGGGGCAGGGAAGAAATTACATTAGCATGCAATTCAGATCATTCCACAGTGCTGCCTGTCATTACTACTTGCTAAGGTTAATGCAGGAGTGCCTGAGTTAGCTGTGACTTTCTTTTCATCATGGTTATGCCTCTTCTCCATTAGCAGCGATAATTGAGTTAGCCGTAGGTGACTGTTTCCCTCTGATTGTTAGATTGAGCAGTCAGATTAAGGGGGAATATATTTAACACTAGAGAGAACAAAAGCATTTCTCTCGAGTGCTTTTCTTCCTCTTCTGTGTATCCGTCAGGGCAAATGCTTACTTAGGTATTCCTACTCTCCAAAGGGCTTGAGCAATTACATATATTTTTGAAAATTGAAATTAAGGTCATCGAATGCATATTTTTTAAAAATAAGAAAACGATTGCATTTTATTGTGTTTTTGACTATAGAAGCGCAGCAAAGGAAGTCAACAAAGTGTGGGGCAAACCACATCTCTTCTTAATGTCTTCCCACTGGCAGTTGCAACCTCTATAGCAAAAAAGAAAAAAATGACATCCCAACAATTGAACAGCCCTAGGAAAGCGCTATCTTCCTTGCACCTTGGAAATCTTGCCAAACAGATGTTCTATTCAGGAAGCTAATGGATTTAAAGAGGTCGTGCAGATTAAGGATAAAGGAGAAATCAATTCTGAAGTACAGTAATTGTCCAGATTTGAAATTCTGCTTTCCATTGCAGGAAAAGGGACCAGTTGGAACCTGGCATTATATTTATTTTCACAATCAAGCCACCTAGATCAGGGAGAGGGCAGCGTATGTATATTTTATTATTAGGAAAAGAGTGGGTGAACACAGTAGCTGTTGTTTGTTCCATGTAAGTGTTTTTGCATATTACTTGTTTTAGTCTCAAAATTTGCATCTTGGTCTTTGATCATGTTGTTTAAACCAAAGAAGACTATTTGCTACTCTCTAGATAAGACATTCTTCCTAGTTCTAGACTCATATTTAAGACTCGGAATTAGAAAGTGAAGTGTGTGTTGCCTGAATCAAGAGAAATGAATTGGGTGTGGTCTGGGGATTCCAAGAAGTGCAGGGCTGGTGGAGACAGCATCCCCTCATCTTTGCGGAACACACGATGGGGAGGGGTGGAGGGGCAGCAGGGAAGTCTCTATGATCCTTTTAAAGTGGTTCGTCTAGTTTTCTTGCAGGACTGCTTCTCTAAAGAGCCGCCTGTTGGGAGGACCCAGCAGCAGAACAGCTCACTCCTTCTCAGGCCATCCCTGCACACAAAGGCACCTGATGGGTAGGAGGAGAATGACAGCGAGGGAACAGTGTGTCTGGCCGTTTCAATGGCCATTTCTACGAGGTGAGTCTTTAAAAACACCAGGTGCTGAAGGTTAAAGCCAAATTATTTTTGATTAGCTTTTCAGTATCACACAGACACCTTCTTCATTCGAGCAGTTCAGAGTGATAGTAAATGCCAGGAGGCTTTGACTCCCAGGCCTAACAGCTTTAAAATGTTAATACTTACGATCAAGAGGTACTTCCAGTGCACTAATCATCTGGCACAGGAAGAGAATCAGGGGCACTCTGCCTGCAGATAAGCGCTTCTTTTTCGGCATTATTTTAAGCTGCATTAGCTTAACTCCTGCTGAGACCCACAAACGGAATTTCCTTTTCTTCTTTCACAGAAGATTTTGTGAAACTGTTGTGTGTAGTGTTTAAATAATTTTCATGCAGGGAACTGAAAAAGGATAGAGTAAGAATAATAATTATAAGGTATTAAAAGGAAGGAAATGAAGAGCAGAAGTCTGTAGCACAGGAAATCAGCCCTGTATTATACATGAACTCTAAAAGAAAGCTAACTTTTAAATATTTAACTCTCTCGACTGGAATAATCATTTATTCATAAATCAGCTAAAATCAGTTCAGAAATACATGTAGTGATGTCAAGCTAAACCTATCTACTTTACCATCCTTATGGGTTTTCCATTTTAAATGGTATTTGGATTGCAACTGTCACGTCTTTCCTAGCAGATGAGGAAAACTTGGCTTTTAAGCCAGTTAGGAAGCAATCACTTTGTGATTTTAGAGGGGAGGCCTAATGGCTTCTCCATTCTAGAGATTATCCCTGGGAAAGTTCAGGGCATTGTTGCAAATTTGCTTGAAACCCGAAACACTAATTTACCAGCCAAACACCAACAATTCAGGTCTTCCCCATTTCTCACCTAGACGACAGCAACAGACCTGGCTGGGCTCTGAATTCAGGCCTTCCTCATTGTGGTCACCCTCCTTAACAGTGCAGATTATTTTTTTTTTCTAAACGGTCTTCTCTGGTTAAATATTGGATAGATAAAATACTTGATCTATCCTATAAAGTCCAATATATCCTGAAACAGTATTTGAAGACCTCAGTGATCTGGCTTCAATTTATCCTACAAGCTTTATTTCCTCCTATTTCCATATAACTATTATTAATAAAAGGTTTGATGATTCGTTTCTGTCTTTCTTTCTTGTGTCGATCCTTCGGTATGCCTCAAATTTTCTCACCTTGTCTTTGCTTATTCTATTCCCTTTGTCTAGAATACCTTGTCCACCGTATATTTTTATCAAAGTCCAATTTATTTCTTATAAATCAGTGAAAAGGTCACCTCCAAGAAACATTAGCTGATCACCCCAACTAGAAGTCACTTCACTACCACCTCTGAATTCCTGAAATTCCTTGTTTTAAACATCACATACATTATATAGATATATTGATAAATAGACCATTTATATTTATGTAAATATGTATATTTGTATACATGCTCTCTCCCCCGCTCCTTCAGCAAGGATTGTGTCTCTCTCATCTTTGGATCCCTCTCCCACCACCTAAATATGTCATGCCTTGCACCTGGAAGTGTTTACTGCACAACAGCAAGTATGAGCATAAACACAGAACAGAGATGTCTCTCCTATAGGAAACTCCTACCTGAAATGATGGGTGTAATCATGGCTTCTCCTTAATGAAGAGAGGTGGGGGTGACCAACGGCTCTCTCAAGAAGGTGGGAGGGATGCTATTGTTACAAACAGGGGTAGCTCCTACAAGTTTAAATACTGGACTATTTGTGTAATTGTGTAATCCTATGATGTCCATCTTTCTCTCTAAACTGCAAGTCCCCTCAGGGTAGGGACTGTATCTGTCCTGTGCCCACTGCATCCCCAGGGTCCATCACAGTGCCTGGCACATGGAAGTAGGTAAATAAATATTTTCAGGGACAACAATGAATGAAAGGAGGAAAGAGGAAAGAAAAGGAGGCTTAAGATCTTTGGAGTTGAGGTTGCATTCAGACAGCTAGTCTGACCATGGTCTACCCACGGCTATATTTATCAATGTATTTATACTGCTTGGTTTAAAAACCAAACTCTTGTCAATATGGGCAATTAGTTGTAAGATCCTGTCTCTGTGTGTGTGGAATATAGCTTAAATGTATAAAAGGAATATCAAACAATGCTCTGCCCCACATATTTTGTTAGCAATTGCATTCTGATTTGAACATGGTTAAAACTGTAGTCGGACACTTCTTGCAAAATAAATTTAAAAAAAGAACTTAACATACTAAACATAAACATTATACTTATATAAGTATTATAGTATAAATAAAACATCCATGTTATGTGGTTTCACTTAACAGCCAGGAAATTTGTTTTTCTGTATCATAAAATATGAACATTCGTGTCCATTAAGCATCGAGAAGCAGGTATAGCAGCTCACCCAACCACTTCTGATCAAAATACAAACCAGGCTTTCTGCGTGTGCAAAGCACATTTCTATCATTTAATAAAATTTACTTAGGTGTCTCACGAGGTCTCTGTTGAAATGCTAATTGTGAATTCGCCCAAAAGCTTCAGGGAAAATAAAAATAAGTGACACAAAAGGTACTAAAACAAACTGATCTTACATACTACACATATTCAGAGAAAACAACAGAGCTAAACCCCAAGAAAACAAATAGTATACTTGCCTGATTCCTATACCATGCCGAAGAAGTTTATTCAATTTAAGTGCCAAGCTCTCTGAATAGGGGATAAGAATTATAATTTCCAAAAGATGTACTAAGAAACTGTAATGGCTGTAAGAACTTAAATAGCTACACACAATTTCTGTTATAAGTTCTTCTTTATTTATTTTGCTTGGATGCCTAAACTGTTCATCCTCCAAAATAGAGAAAACCCTTTAGACAGCTTCATTTAAAAGAAAGTATCAATTAACCTTCTTTACCATTTTAGAGTATATACAGAGAGTAAAATATTTCCTATTGAATCACAATGTTTTATAAACAAAAAAAAGGTTAAAAAATTGAGAGAGAACTTACTTAAGGAGATATGAGTGAATAAATCCTCACACTGCTGGGAGGTCATGGACTATGATAATTGAAGATGTGTTCTCTCTCCAGAAGTTTACGTGAACTGCTCCATTAGCCACAAATCGTCTCTAGAGTAGGTTCTATTAGGGGCGGACAAAGCAATGGTCCAGCCTATCCTCTGACTCCTGCCCGTGGAAAATCACCCACTCCTCCTACGGATGCTCTCATAGGTGAAAATCCAAGCACATAAGGACAGCATTAAGTCCTCAGCACTCAGTCAAACTGAAAATCAAATACAGCTACTGAAGACTGAGCTTTCTCTCAGCAAGAGTAATGCACTCTGCACATTGCACAAAGAAAAACCACTGCTCTGCACTCTCAGCATTGACGTCCACGCCCTGCCCCACTGGAGCCCATCTGCCCTGTACTTTACCTTGGAAAACAATAGTCAGTCTTCCTTAGGTGAGAATCATGAACTAAAACTAAACTGTAATTATACTACAATGAATAAAACCCCAATTTGAAATAGCAGCATCAGTTTTAGTCAAGGCTAATGAGTATGTTAGTGCAATATAGCTTGTCATTTGCAAAAAAATATTTGCCATAGACATTTTAAAGCATGCTTGAATGGGACAAACGGTAGGTTCATCTTCTAAAAATAAATCACCTTGATATTTAAACTCTCATATATTATTAAAACAAATGAGAGTAATGATAAACAGTAAAGCCCTTTCATATTTCATTTCATAAAACTCCATTCAAAGCAACTTTTTGGATGTTACCTATAGGACCTGTGAAACAGAAATGGGAAAAAACTCCCTCCCTCAGTAAACTCTCATCATTAGACAAGAAATGCAGTTCAAGGGTCCCTTACTTCCTTGTCTTCAAATTCATTGCTCTATGTTTCTAAAAAGAAATCCAAAGTTTTGACAGAGGATTCACATCAAGTCTGAGAAAAGCAGCTCTGATGTTGCTTACTTAAGAAGTCTTATCTTTAGAAAGAAATTAAAACCTTTCTTTTACTCTCAAATGAAGGATGAAATTATTTTAATGAAAAAAATAAATCAGTTCTCTACCAGAATTGGAAGGCCTGCATCACTTGCCATTTCATTCTTCTCTGTCTGTGTTTTTCAGCATTCCAATAAGGGTGGGATCAATGCAGATTATTGCACACGTAACATGATCTACACTCTCCAAGCCGACAAACAAATATGTTTATGTGACTGGACGCCCTCTGACACACCAATTGTTGCTCTGATGACCCATTGGTGGCTGGCCTCACTGACTGGACAACTAAGTGGGTGTGACATCATCTTGCCTGTGAAAGGTGTTTTTCAGCAGTCAACTTGGGGACGGTCACTTTTTATATTTTAAATATTTACCATGACGAATAAGCACATGAATGCCCATCCCCAGCCCATGCTTGTGCTCACCAATCACAGATTTTGAGTGTGGAGGAAAGGTTAGAGAGAATTAGATAAAGACTATTAATAGTTAACACATCAACAAAGTCATGCTGACATCTATACAACTATACAACCACCAAACACGCCTCAGGAAAAAAGTAGTTTGGGACTATAGGGAGTATAATGATCAAACAACAAGGCAAACTTTGTGAAGCTTTAAGGAACATGTTTCTAATTTCCTTAGTACAAAGGAATCTCCCACAGTAGAGTTTCTGCAAGCAATCTGGTAACTAGAACCCTGAGGATCATGTAAGGAAAGGTGAACGATTAACAGCTGATTTTTACCCAAATAACAGATGATTGAACATATCCTGATAATAGCTCAAAATCCTACTCTTCACAACACTATAACTGACTATCTTATCTGATATTCATAAAAACCCCAGAACACAGGCAAGCAGGTATTATACCCATTTAACACATGGGAAGAAAAAAACAATCACAATTGGCTACTGTTCAGTGAGCCCTTTCCATGGACCAGGCATTGCACTGAGTCTTCTACGTGCATTAACTTATCTTCCCATCAACATCAAAATGTAAGTTTTATACATTTCCCAACTTACTTATAAGGAATCCAAGGTGCAGGATGCCAAGTTACCTGCTTAAGGACACACACAGGATATGTGAAGTACCAGATCTGAGCTCCAGTTTTAAAAAGTTCTGGAGCTTTTAGCCATCTCACATTGCCATATACTATGAGAGGTCCTTGCCTTTCCCCCCATCCCATACCCTCTTACTTTGCAGTTATCCAATAAGCAAATAGAATAACCAAATTTAGTCATTAATGGTAAAAAAGAGAATGGTTTCTGAATATTGACAGAAGATCTTCACACTGTTGCCTATAGCACAACTTCAGGGGCTTCTTCACATTGAATTTCACGTGACTAGTGCTTCCTGGAATTGTACCACATGCTGCGCCCCCTGGCCTTTGAAAGGAACAGAAAGTTAGCACATACTTTTAAAAGTTAACCTTAAAAGTTGGCAAAATATATGCACATGGCACAACATTCATAAAGTACAAAAGACCATACAGTACAAAGTAAGCAACCAGAAACCCAGTTTCTCCCTTGGGAAGCAGTCATTATTACTAGGTTTTGTGAATCCAGCTAGAGATGGATTCATGCATAAACATAAGAATATGTTAAACAATATTTTAAGGATGTTTTAGATTTAAAAAATTTTTCTAAAGCTTTTTGGATATTGAAGTTAGATCATCAAAAAATCAAAGGTCTTTCAATGAAATTATAGGGATACTGGCTTTTTCACACCTCTTTTACTTAGACAGCAATTACAAGAAAGAAAATAGTATGATATCAGACAGTGATATAATTCAGATATCTCAGACAAAGGATAAAGCAAGATTAATCAAAAGTCCAGACATGTGAGACTAATAGTGATGCTGACCAAGGATGGCACCTGTTCCACGCTTGTCCAGCCAGCTCTCTGATGACAATTGTCAGGATCAGCTTCAGGGATGAGAGAGCTGCTTGGAAAAGGAAGGATGGTTGGGGTAAGAGAGAAAGGGAGTATTTCTTTGAAAAAGAAAGGGAATGTCCCTCCTTATCCCTACCTCCTAATCCAATTGCAATTAGCTGAACAGAAAGGGGAGGAGCCTTCTCCACCCTGAATGACTGCCTTGCTCATAGTCTTTCTTTTTGTGTTGACCCCACCACTCTGACCAAGCCTGAAAGAATCAGGGTGGGTGTCTGAACAAAGGCAGACAGCCACGTAGAGCCTGGGAGGTGACATGGTTGCTTGAGAGGGACTGAAGAGTGACCAACTAAGTGGCAACAAATTCCTTTCTCATGGGGAGGGTGAATGTGACACGCAAAGAGGGAGTGAGTCAGCAGTTTGGAGCAGGAACAAAGGCCAGAGGTCAAACAGAGGCAAGGCAGCAGGAGAATCCATGAGTAAGCAGAGGATATGAGGTGTCAAGAGCAGAATGAAGCCAGTGGGCAGCACAAGATCAGTAGAAACAGAGACAGAGAAGAAGTGAGTGACCATAGCATCAGTGGAACACCAGACAGGTGATAAGAAAACAACTGCTGCTCTTGTACTATGATAACCAGGCATCTCAATCTCTTGGGACCCCAATGTTCCAATTGTCTATGAAGTTTGCCAGAATTGTGATCATGATTAAGGCATCTTCCTGTCTTTCTTCTGTCTTGTGTATTCTACAACAACCCTTCATTAACCTGGTAGATAGATTGTTACATTGGTGGTGCCCAGAAAGCTCGCCTCCCAGTATCCTTACCCTTGTATAGTCTCCTCTCACAATGGCTCCAGGCTCAGGCATGTCACATGCTTTGGCCAATGGGATTTTAGCAAGTATTATGCAAGCAGGTGTGTGATAGGCACTTGCACACTGGGGCTGCTATCTTGTAAAGTTCTCTCTGGTATGGATAAGCCATCCTATTGATGATGAGAGGCCAGTGGAAAGAGACCTCAGGAAATGAAAGACCATCTTGGACTTTCTGGCCCCAGCTGAGCTCTCAGACTCAGTGAGTAAGTGACTTGTTAAACCACATGCAACAGAAGAACCATCCTGTCCACCCTCAGGATTATAAGAAATAAATTGTTTTTAAGTCACAAAATTTTGGAATGGTTTTATTATATAGCCATAGATATCTGCAACAATGAATTTAGATAAACTGAGATTGGCTGTCGCTGCAACTGGAAACATACTAAGATGCACATATAGGAGTACTGATGATCCAAATGCACAGGTCTCCTTAGAAGATCATGGCTGGAACCACAGGAATTCTAAGTGAATAAGTAGTCTGGTGAGGTAGATTCTCCCTCAAAACAGATCTATCATTTTGGTTTTCTTTCTAGATATACTTCCTTGTATATATATGTTGGTGCAGCCAAAGGGCACAAACTTAAGTTACATTTCTCACACAAAACTCATACTCAGAATAAATAGAAGACAGAGAACACTGACCATTATTTTAGTATTACAGAAATTTGTTTATACTAAAATAATTGTGATTATGCCTAATTTATTATCTTAGGCATTATATCGATTTACTTCTAATGCAGAAAAGCAAAAATTAAGGTGGAGAACAGGATGAGAGAGAACAAGGTTGTCAGTCTTCCCCTCCCACCTTCCTTTCTCCATGAATCCTGCTAGAATTCCGCCTGAGCTCAGGCCCAGCTTCTACTCCTCTCGCTCTCCCGCCAGACAGGGAATCTGAAAAAGGCGGGAGGAGACAAGCCAGGGGGACAGGCCTATTCCTTTAACACAAGGTCCACTTCCCAACTGACTCCCTTCTGATTAGAAAATAGAAACAAAGCTCTGGTTTTTAGAAACAGAAAGTAAGGAACTGCTCTAAAGGTGAAGTCTGAGAAATGGAAATTTGATTATAAATATGGGTCTTGAGAGTAACATATTGGGAAACATTTGCAGAATCACTGAAACAAGCTCTGGCTCTATTTATCTTCCTATAAATGAGATTTCTACAAATATCACTGAAAAGATATAAGGATCAGAGACAGTTTATTAAAAACTTCAACAAAAAAAGGCCATCCGGGACATTAGTATTCTAAACGTCCTATCCCTTATCCACTTATCAGGAAAATAACACATGGCAAAATGGCAGCCCTTTAATAGCAGAAAACAACATTTTGGAATTCCTGGCAGGCTTGTCAATTTTGTAAGAAAATTGTCACATTTCAAAGATAAACCCTGTTATTCTTGCTGAATGGTAGGTGCCATTCAGAGTCGGGATACAACACACAGGTCAAAATGTCAAGGTGTGCACTTTTCCTAATGGGCATGGGGGGTGGTAGTGCAGGGAGGAGAGGGAGCTGGAGGGAGAATTAACCTATGCTGTGGTCAGAAATTAACCTAGAAGTCTTAGTGCATAACGCAATGTGGCTTATACCTCATTCATGCTACTGTCCCCATGTGGGGTGCCACCTCTTTGTGATGCTGCCATCTCAGCACGTGGCTTCCAAAGTCCCCATGCTGCCCTGCCCTAACCTTCCTCCATTCAGAAATGATGCATGTAGAATATTTAGTGAGCCCTATATTCTCTCTGCCACAGAGAGCATGCCCTATTCACAGCAAATCTGAAGTGCCTTTTCTGGGAAGAGTTTCGAAAGTGACATTCCACAGGATGGCCATCTTATTGTCTCATCTCAGTGGTTAGTCAGGGGCAGGATGACGGTAGGAACAAGAGCTGATGGATGTGTTGGTGCTGGCTGGCCGAACCACCTACTCTGTCTTCCTCCCAGCTGCATCTGTGAGTCATTCTCTCCTATAACTTGGGCCTTCCCCAAACAGAGGCCTGGGCATGGGGGTTGGGGAGGCAAAAGTCCCAGATTTACCAACCCAAGGGACATCACTCCTGCCATGCCACAAATTACTACAATCTTCACAGCAACATTTCAAAATAGATTTTGCCAAGGTATCCGGGCTCTCTGTAATCACAACAGAACCATGAAAATGAGAAATAGAGATTGACATGACATGAAGAATTTTATTTTCCACTTGCTATCAGTGCTAGGGAAGGTATATTATCATAAACCAAATGGCTGGAAATCCTTCATTCCAGCCAGAGGCTATTTCATATGAAGAACAAATCTCAGTCACTTGCTGATATGTGTTTTATACTACAAAGGATTTACCAGCAAAACAGCAGAGTAATGCATGAAATATTTAGCTCCTGGTGTATTTAATTTTCTTTCAACAGGCTATGTGAAAATCTGCGTTTATAAAAAATACATAAATCAACAAGCGGCCATTTGTTTGCAAGAAAACTTATCAGATTTACTCCAAAGAGCATCCTTCTCCTGGGCATTTAAGGAAATAATTCAGTTTCCTGGAAGTTAAATATTAACTCCTCAGGAGAGCACATTCTCTGTAAAAGGTAAGTACATAAAAGCATGAATGTTAGAAACAACGTTCCCTATAATGTGAGATTTAATCCATCCAACAGTTAAATTTAAGAGCTTTGGAATATTCTGCTGTCTGTGCTAAAAGACAGTGACTTCTGAGAAACCACTTCTTCTATGAGAAGATCACATTCTCTTTCACTATCACCTAAATGGACTATATAAGAAGAATATGTCCCATTTCGAGTGTGTGAAAGAAATGTCAATACAAAGAGCAGTTTATAGGAACGTCACCGGGAAGAAAGTATTCTTGGTCAAAGTGTCTAGTCCCAGGAAGAATCAGGATGCATTCCGTTTTTTATCAAAGTTGGTTGATAAGAATATTAAACCTAGAGTTACTGCCTGTTTGTATCTCTTCAGTTGGGTTTTCATGGAAATTTTTTGAGGGTAAACTGAGCATTTATTTTCTAAAGAGCAGTATTTGTACCCTTCTGAAAAGAAAGTTGGGAATTAAGAAGAAAAGTGAGATAGGAGGACAAAAGAAAAAGCAATGAAAGAAGAAATGTAGATATAATAAATTTCCAAGTTACCTTGTGATTATTCTTATCATTTTTTGTTCATGTAGAAATTGTGCCAATCCACACCCACACAAAAAACTGGGCTTAAAAATACTTATGAAAAATTTCTTTAAGCATATTGAAAGTATTGCAAAGATTTCAAAGGAAAGGTTTATGTAGAAGATCCCCTGTAGGGGCTTATGCTTAGACCATGTCTAAGGTATGCTCTAGCCCTAACTCTGAATGATGAGAGCCAAGTGTGCTATAATGTAAGTGGAGCCAAACAAACCAGCCACCAACAGTGACAGCTATTGAGATGCCACAGCAGAAGATAAAAACCAAGACCAGAAATTGGAAAAAGAGAGCTAAGTATCAGATTCTTCTAGGCAGCTGGTTACTGGGACTAGGCACAGACAAGAATGGAGAAATGAGTATTAGCCACATGGCATGATCCCAACAAAAGGGAAGAATGATGCCAACAGGCCACGCCAGTCTGTGCCTAGTGCCCTCTCCAGAGACGAGTAGGCTTGGGGCTATCAGCTGAGGCTGAGCGACAGTTTCTGGGTCTGGGCGACACTTGTAGGATCTGTGTCCAGTGGAGTCAAGATGGGCAACATCTTGGGGAAAAGGCGATTCAAAAGCCTGGTGGAGCATCCACAGGGTTTAAAAATGAAAAGGCTGGGGAAAGAACAAAATCTAGGTAGGAGGCCCCAGAAAGGATACCGAGAGACCATGAAGAATAAGATTTGAGACTAAGGGATGTAGGAGACAGGAACCTTGAGACATCCCTAGAGCTGGAGAGAATTAACTGCATTTTATAGGGTATCAGGTATAGGGGTTGCTCAGGAACGGGCAGAAGAAACTGTTAAAGGTCCTATTCCTGACTGGCCAGCTGGCTCAGAATTAAGCAGGCAAACACTGGGTACTGTCTTGCCATACCTCACTGGGCCAAGGCAGCATCTCAAATATGTCCGGTTAGTCTGTGTGAGGAAGGCTTTCAAAGTTTAGGTTTTTGTTTCCTTCATGAATTTTAAATAAGGGTATTTTATGCCTTGGCTAGAGTATGAAACATTATTTGTTGTTCTCCAACTCTTCTCACATGTCTTGCAGAGAAAAATACATTTTTGGTTTTTGGAAGACCTACATATTCTTCTAGAAATAGCTCTAGCAGTTTTGTCAATACTCAACAGCAGCTCAGTGTTAACCTCTGATTTTTATCAAAGTTGGTTATAAGAACAAGATAAATAAATTCTCAGTGTTTTCTCTGTACATGTAACTAGATCAAGAGACCTGGTTCCTATGTACAGACTTTGTAAACTGGACTAAGCCATCAGGCAGACAAGCAAGAAGCAGTAAAAAAAAATCGAAATCATATTTGAGAGTTATTTTTGGTTTCAGTTGGGAGAAAGGGTTTGGACGGAGACAAGCTACCCTCTATACACTTCTGAAAAAATTTTGCTCAAGAGGGGAAGCAAGTGATAATAATCTCTACATTGGATGCTGAAAATTTTAAGTAGAGGGAAAGTCTACAAAATTGAGAAGAAAGCACACGCTACTGAACAGAAGCAGTGATGTCTGACACGACTACCAGACCGGGCATTTCTAAAACAACAAATCTTAAAGGGGAGAGTCCTTGTTTTTTATTTCAAAGCTTTAAAGCTGCAGCATTAGAGCAGTGACTAAGAGCACTTAGAGTTCTTTGTAGGATTGATTTCAAACATTTTATTAAAAACATTTATTGGGTACATTATATTTCAGATACTGAGGGGATTCAAATATGAATCTGATGTACTTCATATGCCTGAAGGGCTCAAAATCTGGCCTTGGGAGCGGGAAGTGAACTCTTTAAGAATATAACGACATGCAAAGCAATGTGGTAAGTGCTTGACTAGCTGCAGGATTGCAGCCCTGTGGAAGCATGGAGTAGGATGCATCCAATTCTGCTCCAGAGGGAAGAGGAAAAGATGTTGGAGGAGAAACCTGAATTTCCCTTGCCCTGAAAGAGTAACAAGAACACTCCAGGCAGAGGAGAGGGAAGCCACGAGTAAAGTCAAAGGGTATGGTGTGTTTCTGGCAAGTACCCAGATGGGACTGAAGGATACAAGGCGGGGTGGGGGGAGGATGGGGCAGAAATGTCGAGTTAGTGCCAGTTGCTGTCTGACTGATTGAATTTTGTCTTTGTCTGCATCATAATATTACATGAGTTTCAAAGGACTAATCTGGGTAAGTGAGTTAAAGGACTTTTCTTTCAAAAGAGGCATCAAGAGTACCATATTCTGATGCAAAGAGTAAATAAAATGTGCAGGGAATTTTAGAGGATTCAATTAAATTGAACTCAATAACCTTAAAATCAATTATGTGCAGATCAATGGATGCCCGAGGCTGGGGGTGGTCGGGAGAGGAGATTGATGGGCAAACAGGCGGGATGGAACTTTCTGAGTACTGTGCTCAGGAGGAGGCATAACATAGGCTGCTGGGGCCAAGGTATAATTAGTCAAAATGACAAAAATATACCCAGCCTCCTGCCTCCTGTCATTACCACAACCACAAAACTACAACATTAACAGAGACTGCCAAACCCCTTGTTGTGGCATCCAGTAGATGGTTAGTTATTGTTTTAAAGATTAAAAGTCAATAGTTTTTCTATCCTTGACATAAGATGTAAGAGAATATCTCTGTAACCTTGGTTAGGTAGGTTTCTTAGATATGACACCAAAAGAAAAAATTTGATAAACTGAACATCATTGAAATTAAAAACATCTTCAGAAGACATCAATAAGAGAAAGCAAAGATAAGCTACAGACTAAGAAATGTATTTACAGATCATATATCTAATAAAGGACTCATATCCACAACATATAGAAAAACTCTCACAAGTCAAAAATAAGAAGACAAAACAACCCAATGAAAAAGATTGGCAAAAATTTCAATAGATGCTTCTCCAAAGAAGATATATAAATGTCTAATAAGCACATGAAAAGTTGTTCAATATCATTTATCATTAAGGAAATGCAAATTAAGCCACAATGCAATACCACCATACACCACTTGGTTGGCTATATTCAAAGACTAATAATATCCAGTATTGATGAGGATGTGGAGAAACTGGAATCCTCACACATTGCTATGGAACGTGAAAACACATAGCCACTTTGGAAAACAATTTGGCAATTTCTTAAAAGTTAAACATTTACTTACTATACAACCTAGTAATGAAGTAATGAAAACATATAACCTTTACCTAAGAGTAATGAAAACATATAACCACACAATGACTTGTATGCAAATTTACACAGCAGCATTATTTACAATAATCAAAAACTGGAAACAAACTCAATGTCCATTAATTGGTGAAAGGATAAACAAAATGTGGTATATTCATGTAATGGAAAATGACTTGTCAATGACAAACAAGAGCCACTGATGTATGCAACATGCAACACTGATAAAACCTCAAAATTACGCTAAGTGAAAGGAGCCAGACACAAAAGACCATATGTGATTCCATCTATATGAATCTTTTAGAAAGGCAAGTCTGTAGAATCAGAAAACACATCAGTGGCTGCCAGAGGTTGGGGCAGGAAAAAAGACTGGCAGGAGGGAACTTTGTCAGCTGATGGTAATGTTCTACAACTAGATTAGAGTTAAGTTTTCACAAGTGCTAAAAATGTACCCAAACTCAACAAACTACATTTTGTGGTATGTAACTTTAATAAAGCCATAGATAAGAAACATAACTTGAACACCCTGTTGTCCAATTCAAGACACTTTTCAAAGGATACACTCATGGGCTTTTTCTCCTGATGCTTTCACATATAATACTCACTCTAGTCCTGGCATATGTTAAATATATCTATTTCAAAACAAAGGACACAAAGCAGTACTGAGCGAGATGGCAGACGATCTATTAGTATACGAGTCCAACTGAATTACTGAAGGAGTGATTCTAAGAAAAGAAATGTAGCCAGGAGCCTAATCTAATGAAAATAAATAATGCCAACGAAAATAAGCTACATTTGTCATTTTCATGAACAAAATTATTTCTATTACCATCTGCGAATCAGTTTCCTTAATAAGAGTTTATGATAATTTTCAGTATTCTTAAGATGATTTTTATGATATATTAAGACTCACTTCTACATAACCTTGATTTCACATCAAAATTGCTTTTCACTTCACATTCCCTTCCAGCTCATCGAAGGCACGTGAGATATTAAACGTAAGTCAGGCGGGAGGATCTGTTTCATCAGGAGTCTCAGATGAGAGCGTTGGTTCCCTTCTCTTCCTTACACACCACCCTGCTGCCTCCTCGTCTTCACGTCACTTGGTGTGCTGAGGATTATGAACACTTTCAAAAGTCAATGTTACTTATTTCTGTCTCCCTAAGCAAAAATAAGCCACTGAAAGTAGAGACTAAAAACAGAAAACTTAGGCTGGTGGCGCACGCCTGTAGTACCAGCTAATCAGGAGGCTGAGGCAGGAGGATGGATCACTTGAGCTGAGGAGTTTGAGGTTGCTGTGGGCTATGGTGAAGCCATTGTACTCTAGCCCGGATGACAGAGCGAGACCCTGTTTTGTCATTTTTCTGATCAGTCTTCTCAACTCCTTTTGCCCCTTGTTTTTATATCATTATATTCCTACCTAGGAAAAACCTCAATGCAGAACAGTCTTGCCTGTAATGACATAAAGCCCAAATAATTTCCTGTGTGGCATATGCAAGTGTGGTAAAGAGATAAAGTAGAAAGCAGAGGGCCGTGGAGTCAGAGCCTAGTTTAAATCCTGGCTCTGTTGCTCAGAAGCTGTGCTGCATTGGTTATGTTAAATAAACTTTCTGTGCCCTAGTCTCCTCATCTGTGCAATGGGGCTAATTTGCCTACCTCTATGGCTGTTGAGAGGATAAATAAGAAAAGTATTAATTGTAATGAGTTTAGCAATGAGTCAGGAGCTCGTGGACCATTAGTAAGTGGGGACCATTATAATTACAAGGCCCATAATGACATAGCCTCTGCTTACCTTTCTAGCCTTCTTTCTTATGACTCACTTTGTCACAAGCCTAATGAATAAACACACTGATCTCCACGCCTTTCCCTGTTGTTCCCTCTGCCTGGAACACTTTTCCCACTTTCTACCTGATTCCCATCCTCCTCATGGCCTGGATAACGCCTGCTCATTCCTGGAGACTTGGCTAAAATGTCAACTTTTAGAACTGTTCCATCAGAAATAGTAGCCACTAGTCACAAGTTGCTATTTACATTCAAATTAATTAAAATTAACTAAAATTAAAAAGTCAGTCCCTCAGTCATACTATTCACCACTCAAGTGCCCACTAGCCACTGTGGCTGCCTCGTGGATACTGTGATGGACAGCACAGAATGGACCGTCTTCATCGTCACAGAACGTTCTATTGGGCAGAGCTTCTCTAGAGGGACATGTCTTTGCAACCCGCTCTCAAAGAACTCGTGTGTACTTTCATACGCGCACTCATCGCTTCCTTTTTTTGAGTGTTTAATTCTTTGTTTTTCTCCATAAATTGTAAGCTTTTTGAAGTAGCACTCTAATCAGTACGAATTTGGTAAATAAGCTATTGAATGAATGGTTAAAAAGTCTTTTTTTAAATAAAACTTTCCATTGTCTGGAGGCCCAGACCCACGAGGAGCAGCTCTGGATGTCCCTGCTTTCAGGACCTAGTCCTGAATGTCTGTGCCTCGTTTTGCTTCCTACTCCATTCCTCAACCCATTTCCAATCCTCAGCCATTCAGGCAAGCCCAGCTCTAGACCATGCAGCCAGGATTTCTTGACCTCTAAGAAAGGGTGTTAATCAATATGGCTTCTGAGAAAACATCTGATATCCGATAAGTTATTGAATATAAAAGTTCATCTCTGTACTGAGTGCCCCAAGCAGTGTCTGCCCAAAGTACATAGTGAGTATTTGTTGAAGAATGTGAATGAGTTATTATTTCATCAGGGAATACAATCTCAGGGAGGAGTGAGGTAGAATGGTTAGAATGGTTTTTATTAATAAGTCCAAAAACAATAGATGCTGGCGCGGATGCAGAGAGAAAGCAATGCTTATATGCTGTTGGTGGGACTGGAAATTAGTACAACCTCTATGGAAAACAGTATGGAGATTCCTCAAAGAACTAAAAGTAGATCTAACATTTGATCTATCAATCCCACTACTGGGGATCTATCCAAAGAAAAAGGACTCATTTTATCAAAAAGACACCTGCACTCGAATGTTTATCACAATACAATTCACAATTGCAAAGATGTGGAATCAGTCCACATTAAGTCATGCCCATCAATTCGTGAGTGGATTAACAAAATGTGGTGTATGTACACTATGGAATACTACTCAGCCACGAAGAAGGATGAATTAAGGCGTTTTGTAACAATTTGGATGGAACTGGAGGCTATTATCGTAAGTGAAATATCTAAAGAATAGAAAAACAAATACCACGTGTACTCACTATTAAGCTGGAACTAACTGAGGAGCACACATGCGCACAGAGGGAAGTGCACGGGGGAGGGAAGCTGGGAAGGAAGGAGACCCAATGTGGAGACGTGCATTCTGCTGAGCGTGATGGATGCTCAATGTACAGACCCTGTGCCAAGAAGCTCTACAACCTGCAGCTCAGGACCAGCCCTACAATGGAGTGGGGAAAGGGAGGAGAATTTATCACCAAGCTCCACTTGGTCAAAGGTTCTCCCCCTTGCACCTCTGGGTCGTGCATTCCAGGGCATGAATGCTAGCAGGCTCTGCAGTGGTCTCCACCCACGTGGGAGCCTGGGGCAGGAGATGAGCAGTGTACTGGTGTGAAGGTGGCTGAGGCCCACACAGAGCTGGAACAAGAGATAGGGAGGCCGAGGCTTAAAGTGGTGCACAAACCGTGTCTGGCACAATATATAAATTAACCTTTCAAATTACCCGTCATGGGCAGGACTTGGAGACATTTAGGAAAGGTTTACTTACGATGTGGGGTGTTCTCATACTCAATTTCTGGTAAAGTTCTAAGTACATGGTAAATATCAATAAGAATTGACTAGTTGATTACACAGAGGCATCTGAGCAGTCCCGTAGTGGACTAGGTTCCTAAAGGGTGACGGTGATGGAAGGGAAGTGAGTGTGGGATGTGAGGGGACCAGTGGACAGAGAGGTGCTAAAATCAAACTTGATTCACTTTATAATTTTGTCTGGGTCCAAGCCAACTTCGCAAGATTCCGCATGTCCTCTCCTTTGTTCTAAAATCAGCTTGGTGCCCGCTGCAAATAAGATTTCCTAAATCATTATAAAAACCACTTAAGATCCAGGTAATGGTAATGGCACTAAGGATCAAGAAACTCGACTTTCCACCTGGTTTCCCTCAAGCCCAAGCACTGCTTTCTTTGTTTTCAGTGTACATCACAACTGCCTAAGTTAGATGTGTTGTCCTCAAAGTAGACAGTGGGTTCAGCTATATTTTGCTCCATACCTTGTCTACAGCTGACAGTGTCTTTGGGAGAATAAAAATAGCAACTGCTATTCCTGTGATTTGCTGTGTCCCTTTATATTTTATTAATCAACCGATTTTCAGCAAGTTTTGTTTTCATCTCCATGGATTGTAGACTTGAAAGGCTAAAGACAATCCAGGAAATTCTTTATTTTAGCACCTTCTTTCTAGGCAGAAAGACAAGGCATCCATCCCCACGAGAGCTGGCGCATTGGACCCCTCCTGTGTACCACTTTAAAATCCTCTCAGTTGCTCCTCTTAGTTCAGCCACAGCTGGAAGGACCTGTTTCCCTGCAGGCTTGGCGCAGCTTTGCACAGGTGCACCTGAACAGTGGCCTTACCATGTCCTTCATAAGGAATCCTTGCCTCCCATCCTAGGCATCTCTAATCTTCAGCTTAATAGTCCTAGGAATCCACTCTGTACTCAAGCATGTGCAATTCAGGAACGCAGGGGAGTTAGTGCTGTGGGGACCACTCTTGACCAATGCATCCCCCTCCCAACCCCTTGAAGATGGTTCTGAGATGCTTCATAAGCCTCCTTACAGGACCCAGTGGGCTCAAACAGCCAATGTACTGATGTACCTTTGTGTTGGATTTTCCCCTTGCTATGTTACTCTCCCCTTGTCCTGCATTTCTGCTTCCTGGAATCACATTTCTAAACAAGCTACTTGTGTACCAGCCTTAGCCTCTGGCTCAGCTCCTGGGGGACCCTAGGATAAGGCAGGTGGGTGGCAGTCTTAGATTGGATGTGCAAATTCTCACATCCTGGATTCATGCTCCAAGAGTACAGCACCCATATTGGGCCCCTTGGTGTACCCACCATCACCCTTACACAAGGAATCCTCAACTGCAGCAATGATTTGTCTCTTTTTTCCAAGACTAAAAGAGGAAACTGAGAAGGAACATATACTCCCTGAGCAGTTATAGGCCCAACCTTCTTTTAGTTTTCTTACTTATCCCCTTTATAGAATGAGAATGTAGGTTCAGAGAGGCCAGATACTCATCCAAGATCACAAAGCAAGAATTCAAACTAGGATTTGAATCCAGTTCTGTGGATTCAAAGCCTATAATCTTTCTACAGCATGTGAAGAGCAGACAAGTCCTTATTATTACCAGTCTCGAGCATCCTTTTTCTTCCATGTTTATTCCCTGAAGATCTATAGGCCAAGCTTTATACAAGGCATGCACGTCTAGACGTGCAGTTTCACTCTTTTCCTGAGTCATTTCTTCTTGGGTCTCTGCATCTGGTCTTCCTCCATCTCCTCCGGGAGCACAAGATGCAGATGCAGAGCTGCGCTAAATGGCTCATTTTAACCCTCGGTATGAAAAGTCTTCTGCTTTGTTGGCTCTATTTTTTTCCCCCTTTTCTTTCTCCTTTGGGTCACATATGTTCACCATGAAGCCTCTTCGCATAGTTTTTTATTCTCCTTTCTTCATTGGAAACCTAACTAAATATTCCCTTGGTGCAAATTCCTTCATTCTATGCAGAAGTGCATAAGCCACTGCTTGGAGAAGCACTTCTCAGACATCTTCAACGTCTCCTCAAGCGCAGCTATCCGCTTGATGTGGGGGACATGTTGGAAGAACGTTGGTGAACATTGTACATCCATGGAAACCACTGAAACCACCCTCATCTTCCAAGGTGCTTGCAGGTTAGAGTGGGCGCCGCATCTCTGCAGTTTGCTCTGAAACTGCACTGATGCCCCAGGGCAGCAAACCCCCAATTTCATCTCAGCCTTTAGACTCTAGGAGAAATAACCAAATCATATTATTTTTTCCGTTTGCTTCATTTCACCATGTTCATTAAACATCTGCACAGAAAAGGATGTCATTACTTTCCTTGCCTCTTTTTTCCTTTTTTTGTGGAAATGAGAACTGATGTCCTTTCTCTCCAAGTGTGGGGCAGGAATAGCACTAACTCCCAAGGTTAGAATGAAAGCAATCCTTTGTGCATGAATGACACAATAGTCTGGCCTCCTCACTGACAGGTGCATGGTGACATAGGAGCCAATTGCAGTGTTCTGCCCTAACTCCATGCTTCCTCATCAGGCGGTGCTGAAACAGGGGGCCCGCTTCCTGCCAGCACCATCTGGCAGGTGCTGGAGTCTCCCAGCCACAAACTGGGCTGTGTAATTGCCTCAAATCATGGAGTGCTTCTCTGAAGCCCTTACCCCTGCTACGAGCACAACTGTCACACAGAAACCACTTAGGAAACTAGAAGTCATTCATCTGACCCACTCCACCGAGCTCGGTTCATAGGCTTATGAGATGAGTTAATCAGAAAAGCTCATTTTCATGTTGGGCGGATGCCACTAGCAAGGAACACATGTTAGACAGCTGAAGGTGACCTGGGCCAGGCCTCGTACCAGGATAGCAGCCTGAAGAGTTCCTGAACTTTATTTACCTTATGATTCACAAGTCTTCCTGTTTTCAGCCTTTCCATATTGCATTGCCTGCTGTTTTTAAAACATACCATAATACTACCATTGTATTTAATGCTATGCATATGAAAATATAATGTGGCATAGCATCATTCTTCCCACTTCCTGTGTAAAGCTCTCTTTTCACTTACCAAGGAAGACATCTTTAAAGCTGCATTATTTTATTTCTAATTATGCTTATATTCTTTGTAAGCTGAGTCACATGTTTTCCTGGCCTATTCAAAAAAGATAATGCCCGACTGGGACTCATGGGCAAATCACAGTGACCTTAAGGTCATTGGGTCTCACCAACAAAGATTATTCTTCTACCTTTATTTGAAATGGTCCAACCATTGCAACAAATTGGAATTTCAGAAACATCTTCATGCTCCATGCTGATTGATACAATATTTAACTGTATCTGGCATCAATCATTTATACAGTACCTATCTTTATTAGTTTCTAATGGCAACACATTTCTTCTTATGGTCTTCTTGATAGTTACGACTAAAAACAGAGAAAATTTCTTTGTTCCTATAACAAACATGTAATAACTCTCTTTCCCTGGGTTGTCCTCTCCTAACCAGAAATCAGAGGACTGTGTCCAGTCTTAATAATGGAATCAAACCATCATTTGGTTTCTAGGTTTTTGATTCTATGAGTTTTAAAGGAAAGAAAAAGATATTCTCTCTCAAAAGGTTAAATACAAACACAATAATCTCAATACTTCCTTTTCCCTCCAATAGCAGATGGATAATGAGGGTTTCCTACCAGACAGGTAATGAACACTGACCTTATGTTTGCTCAAGAGGAGCTGAGAAATCTGGGCCTGAAGCTCCATCACGTGCTCCCAGAGGCAGCGGGGCACCTGTGCAACCTTCAACAGCTCCTGCCTCATCTCAGCCCCACCTTCTGAGAGATGTGCAGAGCCAAGCTGAGTGTGTGGCAGCTGTGGTTTGCACAGAGCTCTGGGGGACAGAACTGCATTTAGGAAGTAAAGCTGTGGGACAGTACTCATGGCACATTCCCAACTGCCCCTTCCTTTGTCACTTGTGGAACCCTGGATCCTGCATAAGCCCTGGAGTTTTGGACACAGGCTAGTGGAACACCCCTGCCCCTGTGGAAGGTCCTACTAGTGCCCCCAACCCCTGATTTTGTGGTGATGTAAGGTCATCTTGTAGATGAATCCCAACATCCCTCTGCGAGACATAGATGATTTCACAGCACAGCTTTGTTGAGCCCTATCCTAACCTGACCCAGTTTAACAAGTGGGTAGAGGCCTCCATATCTTTCTCAATCACTTTCTAGGAATCAGTTTCATACCTGGCCTCTGTTTTATGCTTTCCAAATCACATCGCAGAATTTGGCTTCCTACCAGATCTTTACAGGCGTTCTCTGAGTTAGGTATTATTATTAACAGATCATGGCTTGTTAATATAAAATTTCACAGACGCTTAGCCGAGTTCACAAAACATTACACACAGTGTCTTCAAGAATTAACTGGCTGGGTGCAGAGGCTCATGCCTAAAATTCCAGCACTTTGGGAGGCTGAGGAGGGAGGATCCCTTGAGCCCAGGAGTTTGAGGTTACAGTGAGGTATGGCCACTGCACTTTACCCTGGGCAAGAGAGCAAGCCCTGTCTCTAAAAATAAATAAATAAATACTTTAAAGATTAAAAAAAATTAAAAGAATTAACGGGCACATTTGCACTCTGATCAGAGCAGTTGTCTTTAAATCATGCCTTTCTTATTTGCCATATCTTTTACAGTATTATACACCATTAATGTTTAGCCAATGAAAGCATACCTGTTACAGAAGAAAGTTGGTGAAAGAGGAAACCAGTAGTTGTAAAAGTGCTAGAGATAATCAGCATTTTGGATAGCTCTAAATTGTTTAAATCAATTTGAAATATTCCTTTCCTTACATCTAATCTGATCTTCATTGTTTTTCATAAAATTTTTCAGTTTTCAAAGTTTTAACATTTGTCCATATAAAGGTATTCTACTTTAAAAAGCAAGTTTGAATTTCACTACAAATCCTCCAAATTTAAACAAATTTTAACAAATGTCACCACAAAACACACATCTTTAAAGGGAAACGCTTTCATTCCTTATGCTTCATTTGAATTGGAACACTGCATGTAAATTTTAGTGAGCTCAATTTCTTTATAAGAGACAGAAAGATACTTACATTTACATATAATCTCAGACAGAATATAAAAAGAGCTCATCAAAGGAGAATACTAATTCCAGCCAAGTGGCCCTCTTTCTACAAATTGTTAATTAAAAGCTTGAGGGTAAAATAGAAAAAATCTCATTTATTCATTTTGAGATAAAGCTCAGTTTTCCATGGTATAACATTATTTTCTGTAGGGCAGTTATTATATTCATACATGGAATTGACTTTATCAAAAATAGTACCTGTTAAACCAGAAATCTATACAGATAATTAAATTCCTACTATCTCACGAGTTGCCCCCAGTCTTATAGAATACATTAGTGTACATCAGGGGTTTTTTAAAATTGAAACTTGTATTTAGCCATTTTCAGATCAATATTTTGAATAAGTATAATTCATTTACGCAGCATTTCTTCACTTTTAAATGAGGAATTTTTCCTGCTTACTCACTGTACTTTTTTTTTTTTCAGAATATTATGGGGAGACAAACGCTTCGGTCACATTAATGCTTTCGCACGGCTGGAGTCAAAGCTATAAGCGTGCCCATCCCCTAGACAGTGACAGTCACACTGCACCCAGTAGGTGTGAATTTACTAACCCCCTCCTTCCCTCTCCCACTCATTGTACTTTTAAAATATAAACACAACACCCCTGCCATAAGAGATAAAAAGATTATATTCTTTTGAAGAAAGTGCCTTTATGTGACTAAAAAAGTATATTAGGTTTTGTAGATCACCACGAATAGAATTTAATATTGGGGGTTGGGGGTGGGTAAACTCACAATGAATGGAAGTGGTGAGCGTTGTAGGGGGGAAAGGCACACCCCAAATCATGGTTTGGGTGTGGCAAGGTCATAACATGTATCCAAAATGTTTGTACCCCCATAATATCCTGAAATAAATAAATAAATAATAAAAAATTGAAGTTGTACTAGAAATAAATCCGAACAGAAAGCCATGTGTTTCCCTTGAGGCAGGAGAGAAGCAGTGGATTTTACAACGGGAGCCTGACAGTGTGTCTCTATGCAAGGAAAACACAAAACCAGGAAATGTTCCATGTTTCTGAGAGTGCCCAAAGTTGCCTGTGAGTGATGGTGACCACAACTCTTCACTATCTCCCTGGTTATTTCAGAGTGAAAATGAGAAGCGGGGAATAGAGGATACGAAATGAGCAAGTCTTTCACTTTTAAAGCATATGACCACATTAGCTACAGGATTGTCCTGAGTATGTGTAAATTTAGCAAAAATGGCAAGGGAAGAAATGCTGATGGCAGCCTGGTGACTTCAGACATACGGGATCCAGCTCATAATGAATCATTTAGTGTGTGGAACAGGTGAGAGGCAACTTCTTTTATTACGCGTCTTAAACAGATGTACCACACTTTGTATCAGGTATTGCTCTACTGCTTTACAAATATTAACTTATTTTAATCCTTATAAAAACCTTATCAAGTATTATTACTGTCCCTACTTTACAGAAGTGGAAACTGAGGCACAGTATAAGCAGCTGGTCCAAGGTCACACAGGCGGTAAGTGGCAAAACCAGGACTGGAACCCAGGAAGTGTGGCTTTGGTTCAGGGCTGAGGCTGCAGGGAGGCAGGTGGGGCATTACCTCAGGTGCAAAGGCTAGGGAGGCACCCCAAACTCAGAAATCACAGTAAATAATATCATAGTGCCACAGTTACAAAAAAATAACATTAATGCGAAACATCCATTGAACAAAATATCAAAAGTTTAATAAAGACAGGATCAGCATGACTGAATTTCCCTTTTGTCTCAGGCTCCGATGTGACTTGGCATGGCATTATTTGAATCTCTGTTTTATCTGCTATGGTACACAACCTCCTTTTTAAACCTCTCTCTTTTCTTCATAGCTCTGATTTCAGTTTGTAATTGTACAAATGTAGTCACGGCTAATGTCTCTCTTCCCTCCAGATGGTAAACTTTATGAGACTAGGGGTCTGTCTGTCTTGAGTCACCTTTTATCCAAGACAGGCAGAAGGAAAGATCTGACTGGCAGGGAAGGGAAGGGTGGAATGGGGAGGTAGTCCAGGTATTATAAGGAGGCAGGGGCATGCCCCCTATGGGTTACACACTCAAATATGACACGATTATATATCTGACAGGAGAAACATGTAGAAAAGATAATAAATACTAGGCTACATAACATTGTAATGAGTTATATGCTTGAATAATACACTCCATTAATCAGTCAGGTAAATAAGCACAGACCCATATGCCCAAATCATAAAAGAAATTGGACTCAAAGCAAATTAGAATTTTTTTTAAAAACTGAAAATATGATATAGATGCCATTTCATCCTGTAGCTGCAGGATTCAGCTTTCATCACCATAGCACCTGTAAGAGCAGGTAAGAAGGTAGAAATGAAATTTCATAGCCATATAAAAGGTTTTGAGGGTGCTGGAAATCTTAGCAAGGTTTCCTTAAATAGTACTTACTGTACTTAACAACTTTATCTGATTTTACATCTGAAAGAAACATTGGTTCTTTACTTGGTGTATGTTGGAATTCAAAATGTTTCAGCAGATAGAGCTTCCCTTGTCTTCACAACCTATCATGAGCTTGGAAAATAATAGTTTTCCTTATTCTGTAAATCTTTCTTATTCCTATTTTGTAAGCAGCTATTTGGTTGGTTACTTGAAGGACCACCAAATTGGAAAAGGCAGCAAGATAAGAGCAATAGCTTGAGACTCAAAAATAATTCAGTAGGAAAACCAACCACTTTCCTTTCTGGAATGCCCTGGATTCTGAGTTTGAACTGGCCTTCAGAGCTTGCCAGAAGAAAGCTACCTGGTGATGCATTTCCATGGTCCTTTAGCTAGAGAAAAGGCCCACGTTTCCATGGTCCTTTAGCTAGAGAAAAGGCCAGGCATCCCCTTTTCAAGGCTCCCTTCATGTGAAGCCCGGCAACTTAATAATTCACAAATTAGCAACAGGTTAAAATATGAGGGCTTTACAGCTGAATCTAAAATTTAAAACTGCTATTTATGCTGAATTTCTGCTACTGAGACTTTAAATAGCAGGTTAGCATACTAACAGCCTTATTTTTTAAGATAATATGAGCATCTCTGAACACACAGATGATTACTATTAATAATTCAAGGTCAGGAAGTTGTTCACACCTATTTTCATAGCAGCATTATTCACAATAGCAAAAGGTAGAAACAACTCAAGTGTCCATCAAAGGATGAATAAGCAAACAAAATGTGGTATATACTGTACATACAATGAAAAATTATTCAGCCTTAAAAAGGACAAAAATTCTGACACATGCCACAACATGGATGAATCTTGAAGACATTATGCTAAGTGAACTAATTCAGTCTCAAAAGGACAAATGTTGTATGAGTCCATTTATACGAGGACTAGAGTAGTGAAATTCTGGAGACAGAAAGCAGAATGGGGGAAGGGAAGAATGGGAAGTTAAGTGTTTAATGGGCACAGCATTTCAATTGGGGAAAATGAAAAAGTTCTGGAGATGGATGGTAGTGATGGTTGAACAACAATGTGAATATGTTTAATGCCACAAAATTGTACACTTCAAAGTGGTTAGAATGATACATTTTGTGTTTCATGTATATTTTACCACAACAAAAAGATCAAACAGTTGCCAATAAGATATGATTTTTTAACAATTACCCTTTCCAAATGTAACATAAAACACATTCTTAAGAAAAGGATTAAATTCTACATACTTTCATTAACAGACAGATATACTAAAAAAGAGGTTCTCAAAAGGAAAAGATATTCTTCTGCTACACCATGACTGATGATATTTGTTCCAAACGCACTCCTGCACCGTGCCCTGCGTTTCTCTTCCAGTTAAGAAGGTATATTAGAACCTAACAAAGCGACAGCGGTAGTACCACAGGGTAACCTGAAATTTTCACCCATTTATGTTTTAATGAAACAATTCACAAACTCTGGAACTTTATTGCTGGTAAAACTCCTTGTGAGACATTCCCCTGGCAAACCGTGTGCTGAGAACTGCTGGGCTGAGGTCACATGGAGCATGAACTAGCAAGCAAAATTTAGCATAAACATAAATCATTTTGGGATGTTCAGCCACACTAGCTGAACTAGTGAAATGATTGATTTTCTCCCCTCAAGTAAGATGTATGGTCAAAAAGAGAAAAAGCTAAAAATGTCTCGGTACTAATTTTAACTGTATGTAATGGAAATCTCATTTCCTGTTCTAGATCTAAAATTCTGATCTTATCAATCATCTCGGAGCACAGTGACATATTTGGATCTAAAATTACTCAGGAAGGCATTTATGTCCTCTTGTGAATACTATTTTCTTGAAGAGTGAATTTCATCACCATTTTCAAAAGTACCATATGGCCTTTTATAAAATCCAACGGGAATCAGAGATATATATTGAGTAGAATTCCTTTATTCACATTCTAAATTGTGGGAGAGATGAGATTCGCATTGTCTGCCATATTAAATAAAAATGGCAGCTATTAGTGGTGGAGTAACTACTCTTTGCCAAACACACCCCACCCTCTTAGTAGGGGTTAGTATAGATTCATGATAACTTACCCAAAAGCTCTGAAAAATGCAAGCTGACCTGTTTACATTCTTTATTTAGCCCACTAAGTGTAAATGCCTGCACATTTTTCTAAAGAATTACTAATATGTTTGAATATAAAGTGCTATTCTAGACCGTGCTGGGGGTGTTTATATATGCATCATGTTGATTTTCTAAAATCAAAAAATCTAAAAAAAATCCTGAGTTCTAAAACTCTTCTGGTCCCAAGATTACAGAAAAG
Organism: Lepilemur ruficaudatus; assembly: GCA_963574885.1. Taxonomy (NCBI): domain Eukaryota; kingdom Metazoa; phylum Chordata; class Mammalia; order Primates; family Lepilemuridae; genus Lepilemur; species Lepilemur ruficaudatus. The sequence continues at coordinate 13,661 of CAUYRT010034453.1, read as the reverse complement.
GAATCATGAACTTGTACTCCCTTACAGATGAAGAAACTGAGGCTCAGAGAGTGGTGGTGTCTTGCCAAGGCCATATAGCAAGTTAAGAGGCCAAGCCACTGAAAGAGGGTTGTCTACCTGTAACGCCAGCACTCTCTCCATTATGCCGGGTGATGGAGAAGTACATCTGGATGAAGACTGTAGGGTAAGAGATTAGATATTTGATGTTAATCTGAGTGGGCTTCTTGGTATAAGTTTAGCATGACTAAAATAGTTGGAAAGATACAGATTAATTGAATGTGATTAGATTCTCTTTGAGATGAATTATAGTTTCTATCAATTTTATTTTTTGTATTTACTGTCAATAAAAAGATTTGATATTTTTACACACTCACAAATCAAATAGAACCCTGGTTTATGTTTCATAATTGCTGTAGTTCATTTCATATGCCTTTCAACACTTATATTCTTAAAATATAAAATACATACATCAATATATAAAAGTATTTTTCTGTCTGGAAATTTGGGAGTGGGGACATTTATGCCCTCACCCACAGGGAGACTTATGCAACACCATTTTTATGCTTCCTAAAGGAAGTGAGCTTCATTTGTATTGTAATTTAACAGCAGCATAAATGTAGGCAATGTTTTAAAGTAGTCTGAATATCGACACAGAATGAAACGCTGGTGTCTCACATTTTCAGCTGCACACTCAGCTTCAGCAGCGACAGTGCCAATTTACTATCAAAAACAAATCTTATGTCTAAGTAATTTTTGTATCCAAACAATTTAATAGCATATACTGAACAATCAGAAGGAAAAGACACAATGGAACCCTCTAGGTTAAGAGCTGGCCCATCCTCAACAGCAGTAGGGTCACCGCTATCTTTCCTCTGGTAGCTCAAAAGAAAATCATTCTTCCCATTGGTCTAATGAGCCTACAAACTCTAGCAATTCTGGCTCCCTTCACTGGAATGAAGAGCAGTCTGCAATTAACAGGAAGAGGCCAGAGTTTCAGATGTGAGGAAGAATAAGATATGTAATATATGGCATAAAAGCCTCTCTCTCTCTCCCTCTCTCTCTCTCTCTCTCTCTCTCTCTCTCAGGATTGCCAAGGCAGTTTTGATGAGTAAACTAAAAATTAGTGACACGTCTAAGAGTTACCACCCTATTACACATATCCAGCAAGCTTTTAACTCATCTTATTCAGCTGTGCTACAAGTACTTCTAAAAAGAATTTCTGGAATCACAGCATGTTAAGAGTTGGAATAGAGACCTCCCACTGAACAACGATGAATGCAACCATGAACCCTAACTATATGTCGACCTAATTGTTTTCATAGAACTGTCTCAAAAATCATGATGAGGTTAACCTAAAACTCCCACATTTAGTTTCTTTGGTGTTACTGGGAATAGTATGACCCTTGTCCATTTTTAACTAGATTGAGGGAAATAACAATGTCAATGTATTTTACATAATGAAATAAAGGATCTGGTGATACAGCTAGCAGCTGTTATAAAGAAGACACGAATGTCACCTTAATATGATTTCTTAAATATTTAATAAGCTGGGTTTTAGAGCGGGTCTGCATGCTCACTAATATGAGGTCAAAAAATAATGAATTATCTTCTTCATGAAGACAGGGAAGGTAGATGGGGAGGCGATGGCCTATATGCTAAAAGCTCTTAAAATGGAGGCATTAAATATACTTAAAAATTAAATGATGAAAAGCCTGTTCTAAAGTTTTTAAATATGGGTGTTCCTTGGTAAAAGAAATAAATAATTTGCTGCCTGCTTTTTAGTATAACACAATAAATGTGGCAATTACTTTATGGAATAATTTATTTTAGATAAATTGTTTCAAATGATTGCATTTGTTTCCATTTTTAAATATATAAAAATTATAAAAACATAAATCTACTTTTTCTTCTTAACCTGATGAAATGAACAAAATTAAATAAATACTTGAGCAATTTCCTCATGTCTTCAATTATATACTTGTTTCCATATATATTACCTACACATTTTATAAATGACTTTAATTTTATTGTAATACATTTTTTTAATCTCAACATTGTGAACAATAAAAAGTGAATGATGAGAGCTCTCCAGGAGTTCTGGGTATGGGAGGGGAGACAAGACAAAAATTACTGAAATATAAGGAATAAAGGGATAAATGGCACGACATGCTATGGGAGGTCAGAGGAAAAAAGTTATCTTGGGATTACGAATCAAAAAGGTTTCATGGCGTAGGAAGTATTTGAATTGGATCTTGGCAAGGATTTGAAAGGACGCTAGAGGTGTCCAGCTGGCTGCCCAGGGGCTGCCAGAGAATGCAGGTTAAAAAGCCCCAGCGGCAGTTGGGAGGTAGGAGAGGGGGTCTCCAGAGAACTCAGGGGGACATCAGCATGAAGCTGCTGCCAGCCTGGGGCTGCTCTGCCCCTGCTAGCAGGCTTGAGCTAGGGAAGGGGCAAAGCCTTAGCTTTGAATAAAGTTGGCAGGTTTGATGAATAAACTAAACTGGACATAATAATAACTGAACTGAAGGGTGTTTCAGGAATTCAAGTGTCTGGAAGACTTTTGATTAAACACAAGTGGAGTGGGTGGATTAAGTGTCTGAGATTTCTTCGACAGAGCAGAAGGATAGGGGCAACTGTGGGAAAAATTAAAGTTGCTATGTCATTGTGTCCTGTGAGTCTTGTTTGACATAGCATAACTATGGAAATATCTCACTTTGGGAGGTTGAGGTGAGAGGATCACTTGAGCCCAGGAATTTGAGACCAGCCTGAGTAACATACTGACATCTCGTCTCTACCAAAAAAAAAAAAAGAAAAAAAAAATTAGCCAGGTGTGATAGCATGTACCTAGTGTCAGCTACTTAGGAGGCTGAGGCAGGAGGATCTCTTGAGCCCAGGAGCTGGAGGTTACAGTGAGCTATGATTGTGCCATTGCACTCTAGCCTGGGTGATAGAGCAAGACTTTTCTCTAAAAATTAAAAAAAAAAACAACTTAAAAAATCAGGATGTTTAGTCCAAGCTGATATACTACTAATTTCTAACTATTCGGTTGGACGTACTTGTGAAGTTTTCTGGCTCGCTTTCTTTTCCTTCATTGTAAGAGTCCATATTTCTCAACTTCTTGGTTGACACTGTATCATGATAACAGCAAAAGACACAGACAGATCTGGGTTCAAATATGAGACCTGGTACTTACTACCTGAGTGACCTGAATGTTACTTGACTTCTCCAAGGAGGTCATATGAGGTGATGCTGCCTAACCCAGAGTTGCTGGGAAGATTAAAAAGATGTGTGTTAAGAATCTACCATAGAGTCAGACATGGTGAGTCACACCTGCAATCCCAGCTACTTGGGAGAGTGAGGTGGGAGAATTACTTGAGGCCAGGAGTTCAAGACCAGCCTGGGTGATATAGCAAGACCAGGTCTCTTTAAAAAATAAATAAAAAGAATCTACCACAGGCCTTAGCACACATTAGGTATTCAACAAATATTCAGGCCCTTTTCTACCAACTTTAAAGCTCTTCCATAAAGTCCTAGGCATCTCATACAGCACCTGTGCAGGTTAGCTGTGTGTTTTGGAGTCAGCAAACCTGGCTCTGCTACTTAAGAGCTGTGACTCCTCAGCATATCATTTAAACTAAGTCTTAATTTTCCCATCTCTAAAGAGGGAAAAAAAATCTAGTTTCAGAGTTGTTAATTAAATAACGTACAGAAAGGTAGTCTATTGCCTAGCCCATGGCAAGGCTCAGTAAATGGTAGAAAGCATTTTCAGCTCTCTCCCTATTTGAGGGAAGGCAAACCTGTGTTAACTTGGTGACAACGGTTCTGGAGAGCAAGTGGCCAACATGGCAGAAAGTCTGCTCAGCTGCTAGTTTCAGAGGTTTTCAGTTCAGCTACAATTATACCTCCTGGGGGCTCTCAGGTAGGCTGAACTTATCAGTGTGATTTTTAGGGTATGCCCTGGTTTGGGAAGAGGTAATCAGTCTTCCTGATTTGGGGCTTGGAGAGATGACAGTTTTTTAAGATTTAATGACTTTCATTACATGAAGTAAATATCAGCATTTAAAAAACTCTCAATCATAATAATGGGAAAATAAAACTTTGTGAGGTTTTATTTTTGTTTGTTTTGTTTTTTAAACAAAGTACAGGCTGGGCGAGGTGGCTCATGCCTGTAATCCTAACACACTGGGAGGCCAAGGCAGAAGAATTGATTGAGGTCACTAGTTTAAGACCAGACTGAGTAAGAGTGAGACCCCATCTCTTTTTTTTTTTTTTTTTTTTTTTTTTTGAGACAGTCTCACTCTGCTGCCCAGGCTAGAGTGAGTGCCGTGGCGTCAGCCTAGCTCACAGCAACCTCAGACTCCTGGGCTCAAGCAATCCTTCTGCCTCAGCCTCCCAAGTAGCTAGGCTCACAGGCATGCGCCACCATGCCCAGCTAATTTTTTCTATATATTTTTAGTAGTACAGCCAATTTCTTTCTATTTACAGTAGAGACGAGGTCTCGCTCTTGCTCAGGCTGGTTTCAAACTCCTGACCTTGAGCAATCCGCCAGCCTCAGCCTCCCAGAGTGCTAGGATTACAGGCGTGAGCCACCGCGCCCGGCCGTGAGACCCCATCTCTACAAAAAAATAGAAAAATTAGCCAGGTGTGGTGGCGCTTGCCTGTAGTCCCAGCTATTCAGGAGGCTGAGGCAGGAGAATCACTTGAGCCCAGGAGTTTTGAGGTTGCAGTGAGCTATGATCATGACACTCTAGCCCAGGTGACAGAGAGACACTCTGTCTCAATCAATCAATCAATCAATAAAAAAACAAAGTACAGGGAATTTCACTGTTTAAGAACACAATGAAAACAGAAACTTATTCATTTTCAGATTTCCAAAATTTAAAAATCTGAACATCCTAGTTAACTAGCAGATAGGATTACATATACCCTTTTTAAATTTACCATTAAAAAAATACAACCATGTAAAATGACTCAGGTGCCTTCCAGTATTATTTATGTGAATCTCTCTTCTTTCATTTTTTAAAGGAGAAGACTGAGCCATGTATATGATGCTCAGTAAGTCTTAGCTAGGCTTATGGAAACTTTATTGATCTTCCTGCTAGCTTGAAAGCTATATTCCATTAGTGTTACACGCAAGTGTTGGAGTAAAGACAAGAGGAAGGATATAGATAAGCACCGCTGTGGCCTGGGACTCTCTTTCTGATATACTCTGAAACAAAACAGAGACGCAGCAGACATTTGGAGCCTTCATCTAGTAGAAACTCTGTAGCTCCAAAAAGTGACATAAATGTGCCTTTATGACCCACATCCTTTACCATTCATTGCCTTCCTTGCGATGTCTTCCCATAAAGGTCATGGGGTTCTCACTGCTTTATTTCCACTTTTGGCTGCATGGTCCAATTCGAGTCTCCTTTCAATGGTTCAAAATAACTGATCCAACAAATGATCTGTTAATTTAGTCAAAACACGTGCTCTGAAGACACTTAGGACTACAACCTTAGGACCATCCTGAGTTTAAACTCACTGAACAATATGTGGACTTGACATCCACGAGGATAATAAATTTCAGTCACCATTTTTAATAAAATATGGAATGTGGGCTGGGAAACAGCTAAAGTTTAGAACTCAATTTCCAGCTCTGTGCAGTAGTCCCCCCTTAACTGGGGGGCACAGGTTCCAAGACCCCCAGTGGTTGTTTGAAATTGTGGATAGTATCAAGCCCTATATCTCCTAAGTTTTTTTCATCTAATAACTGAGATGTCTACTAACTGACTAATGGGCGGGTAGCATCTACACTGTGGGTGTGCTATACAAAAGGATGATACATGTCCCAGGCTGGACAGAGCCAGAGGGCATGAGATTTCATCATGCTACTCAGAGGGACATGGGCACACAATTTAAAACTAATGAATTATTTCTGGGATTTTCCATTTAATATTTTTGGACTACACTGACCGTGGATAACTAAAACCTTGGAAAGTGAAATCTCAGATAAAGGGGAAGTATAGTAGCACTCTGGGAGACGCAGGTGGGAGGATTACTTGAGGTAGGGAGTTTGAAACCAACCTGAGCAACACCCCATCTCTACAAAAAAAATAGAAAAATTAGCCCGGTGTGACGTTATGTGCCTGTAGTCCCAGCTACTGGGAAGGCTGAGGCAGGAGGATCCCTTGAGCCCAGGAATTGGAGGTTGCTGTTAGCTGTGATGTTGCCATGGTACTCTAGCCCAGGTGACAGAGGGAGACTGTCTCCAAAAAAAAAAAAAAAAAAAGTGTGTCGGGGTGGAGGAAGTATAAGTGCTTCTACTACTGTAGAAGTGCTTTTCTGTTACACTGTTCATTTGGATTTTGTGGATGTATGGCCCCCAGGATATACTGCTTTGGAGACACAGCTTTGGGAGAGTGACCTAGAACACAGAACTATAGGGTGAACCACATGAAATGGTTTTTGTAGTAAAAAGCGGTTGAATATTAGCAATTTCATACATTTCAACCTATTAAATAATAGTTTCAATCTATACAGAAAGAAGTTAACACAGCAGGCCTGAGACTACTATTCTTATATTTATTTTATATATTCTATAGATTTCTTATATTTACTTATTCAAATATACCCACCAGGAGTATTGTAACATTTCAATCATAGATATTAACTGTTTAACCAATGTCATTTATAAAATTTGCATTAGAAGAAAATAAAGCAGTTGCATAATTTCTAATGACTTTTCTGATTATTCCACATAATACAGAGGTTCTTTTTAGTTTAGTGAAGTTGTGTAGTAATGATCAGAGCTCACGAGAACTAGCATCAGACAAACCTGGATTTCATTCCCCACGCTGCCTTAGTTTTCTTCCTATTTACGTTTTTTTTTTTTTTTTTTTGAGACAGAGTCTCACTCTGTTGCCCGGGCTAGAGTGAGTGCCGTGGCATCAGCCTAGCTCACAGCAACCTCAAACTCCTGTGCTGAAATGATCCTTCTGCCTCAGCCTCCCAAGTAGCTGGGACTACAGGCATGCGCCACCATGCCCGGCTCATTTTTTGTATATATATTTTTAGTTGGCCAATTAATTTCTTTCTATTTATAGTATAGATGGGGTCTCGCTCTTGCTCAGGCTGGTTTGGAACTCCTGACCTTCAGCGATCCGCCCGCCTTGGCCTCCCAGAGTGCTAGGATTACAGGCGTGAGCCACCACGCCCAGCTTATACCAAATTTTAATAATCCACTCATGAATTGATGGGCACTTGGGTTGTTTCCATGACCTAGCAATAGTGAATTGTGCTGCCATAAACATTCGTGTGCAGATGTCTTTATTATAGAATGTCTTATGCTCTTTTGGGTCCTCTATCCAATCTTGACACTACTAATTTTTACTGCCATGTTAGCTCCACTGTACCTTTAAATTTATATTGTTTTATCAACTGTTCTGGTTGTTCTCAAGAGAATTGTTCCAAAACATGCTAGTGCTTCATTGCCAGTAAATGGAACTTGTAAGACTTATAGATGGACTGAATTAGGATTGATTACTGGGAAATTATCAAGAAGGCTCAAGTTTTTAGACTTGAATAACTGAGTAAGAAATTTTGCCATTTATTGTAGTGAAAATACTGAAAAAGAGCAGGTTTAGTAGCTGACAAATATCAAGGTTTATTGTCATACATATTTAATTTGAAATATAATATGGACACATATATACAAATCTAAAATTTATGAAAACTAAGAAGGTTACAATATACAAATTTCAGAGTGGTTAGTCTAAATGGTACAACAAAGCCATTACACTAGATGGGACTATGGACTGTTATAGGTAGAAAAGGAAAATGATTAGATGACTAAGTCCTGAGTACTTCAACATTTACATGTTGGGACTGAAATAATAAACAAAGAAAATGAGGAGTAGTTTCCAGGGATGTAAGCGAATGAGTGTAGAATGTCTCAGAAAACATTCACTGGGTGTCACGCAGGTGGGAGGGGGGAAGAAGGGACGGGTATATTCAAAACTAATGGGTGCAGTGCACACTGTCTAGGGGATGAACATGTTTGTAGCTCTGACTCGGGTGGAGCAAAGGCAATATATATAACCTGAACATTTGTACCCCTGTACAAATAAAAAAAAACATTTAGAGTGTTGGTTGGTTAATATAGAAATATCAATTAATGATCTATTTACATTATAAAAATACATAGATTTAGTAATGTCCATTGGATGTAGCAATGTGTCTATCATAGAGTACCTTGAAAAAATAGTTTCATGGGAGATATGAGAAGGAAATTATGGCTGAGATATTCAAGAAAAGAGAAAAAGGAAGAAATGTAGATACCAAATATAATATTTTTGAGTAATTTCCTATAAAAAATAATGGACAATTAGGGGTAGCTAGAAGGATATAAAATAAAAGGAGTTTTTTTAAAATTAAATTTGGAAATTGTTTAGAAATAATTCTGCTCAAGAGAAAAAGCTGACGATTTGAGAAAGAAAGGAGAACATTTGCGTTAATATAATTCCAATGCTACAGAAAGGATATGAAACACAGGGCTCAAGTGGAGATTAGCATTAGGTAAGAGAGTGGACATCCATCAGCTGCAACAAGAAGGAAGTATATGGGTGCAGATGCAAAAATTGTAAGTGTTGTTGTGGTATGTTGAGGACACAAATGTTTATCAGAGCGTGGGAATATAGGAAAAGGATTATAAATTTGAGAAGAAGAAAACGTGTGAAGAAATCCCCAGGGAATGGCAGAGTAAGTTAATTAAGGAAATATGATAGGAACGTCTGATCAGGGCTGTGGGCTTACTCCATATCTGTGGTCACAGATTTTTAACATGAGACAAATTAACATAGTGTTAGTCATGATAAGGTTTTGTCTTGATTTGTTTGGTTTTTGTTTTTTCATAGTAGTGAGTGTTTCCCCAGCCTCATTCATCTTCCCAGAGGCACATATAATTCAGTTTGTATTTAACAAGATGTTGAGCTTTTGACAGAACATTAGAGCAGACATATTTAGTGGAGTGGGAAAAAGTAATTAAGAGGATGGACAATGAAATTTAAACTAATCAAGCCCAGAGACGAAGTTATGAGGATGCTGATTAACTGTAAAGTTAATTCTGAACTGTAAAGTTCAGAATTTGTGGCTAATTTCCTGGGACGTGTTTATAATTTAGAAAACATAAGTGCATAATTAGATAGATAGATGTATAGATAGATAGCTTTCTTTTATTGAATAGTTCTTTGTGCCATAAAGCATTCTCTTTCTTCATTTTTTAAATCATGTAATATTTACAACCACTCCATGAGATATTCTTACATCCATTTAACAGACTCAGAAACTGAGACATTGGGATATCATGTAATTTACCCTAAGGCATATAGGTAGCAGTGCCATAGTCAAGCTTAAACCCAAGCTGGTCATGCTCTGTGGCCTAGTTTCTTAAATTTGACATTGTTATTTCAGTCAGTGAGATATCCTGTTACCTTATAAGGGTTAACCTTCCAGGGGTATTGGGACAGTCTCTCTACATTGCTAGACCTGTATAATAAAGGGAATTGGGTAAATGCCAATGTTCTAAATGTGGGAGGTGGTGATAGTGGTGTTCAGACAAACACATCCTTCTTGGTATCTGCTAAAATTTTAGCTAGAGAAAAAAGTGAGTCCCAATCAAAGTTTTTAACTGGAGGTTACTCTATTATAGAACATATTTGCTAAATCTTTGTCCTTGCAAGCCATAGGCTGTGGAATCATTCATTCTCTATGATGTGTGCAAGTGCATTTTGCACCAGTATATTTGATAGTGAGCCCGAGATTTCTTGGTGAAATAGAAGCATAGCATTTCAGATTATAAAGTGGCAAGCAACTTTTTCTCTCTAGTTTGGGCTCCTACATCTAGTTGGCATGGCAGTTGCTGATGATGAAGAGAGCTTGAATTATCAATGTTCAATTTATAGAAAACATAGCTATAGACAAATATACCAAGCACCAATGAAAAGGTTCAAGATTTTTTTATCTTCATATTTTGAAGTTTGACATTCTTTTTTTAATAATTTATTTTTCATTATGGGTATGTAATAGTTGTATATTTTATAGGGTGCATGTGATATTTTGACAAACACATACAATGTGAACTAATCAAAACAGGGTAATTGGGCTGTCTATCACTTCAGGCATTTAACATTTCTTTGTGTTAGGGACATTCCAATTCCATACTTTTAGTTATTTTAAAGTGTACCTTAACTTATTGTTGATTACAGTCACTTTGTTGGGCTATCTATCTAACTATCTAACTATATTTTTGCACCCAATAACTATCCCACTTTACCCCCCACCTCCACACTACCCTTCCTAGCCTCTGGTAACCATCATTTTATTCTCTGTTTCCATAAGAACCAAGATTGCTTTTACATATAGATCTCATTTAATGGTACAGAGAAGCAAAAAGTTATCTTATAGTTTATTATTTACATGAAGTTTTATATTATGGCTAAAATAAAAACACTTGCATGAAATACACTGAAAATATTCCAAAAGCTCCCTAAAATGTAAGGAGTGAAGTCCTAGAAAACATTGAGAAAAATAGTTTTACCTGTTAGAATCATTTTCATAATAAATATCTGCTTTAAATCCTCCTCCTTTTACTTCTAGAAAAGTTCAATGGATATCTATTCAAGAACTTTGACATTATAAAGATATCATTGCTATAAGCTAATTATCTCTGTTAACCTTAGACAGTTATCATTCAAATGTTTGTATTCAATGCCCTCTACTAGGTACTGGATATACAAAGAAGAGTAAGAACCAGGCCTTTCTGTCATTGAATTTATTGTATAAATATCTTTACTTCTTTCTTAAATAAGTTATCTCTTTACTCTGAGCCTCAACCAAGAATTTTGTTAAAGTTAAATAAAATAGTGCATCTAAAATACAATCAAAGTTCATATCATTTAATAAACACTAGGTCCTAACTACTGCCAGATTTTGCTACTATTAAAATTTAAAATTAATAAGGAAACTTACCTACATTACTTGCTCATATCGTAAGGGTTGCTAGAGAATTGTTAGAACTGTATTTGCCAACTACCAATATTTTTCATTCTGTCTTACGTACACAACCATGCACCTGCATTCATATTTATATTAAAAAAATCTTAAACCTGTGTTTACAATCCACTGGAGATTATTTTTGGGTGCTTCAATTGCCATTTTGTGCATACTCCCCTTCAAAATTACATCATATTTACATGTTAATTGTACACTAAAAGAAGATATAGTGGAACAGCAGTGTTAGCAGGGAAAGCTGCCTGAATTTCAAGTCTTCTTTGTTTAGTGAATTTCCACTTGCTAGGTTCTAGAATTTTCTGAAAGTTCATAAGTTTATTTTGCCTCCAGTCTAAGGGAAAATCAATCTTTTCATGTTTGAGCTCATGTTATCCTCCTAAAATTTTATGTCAGAATTTCAATATATTTATAATAAAAGTTCTAATTAAATAAAATGAACCAAAATATGACTGTATTGTCAGTCGCTGTTAGGTATATGTAAGACCACATGATAACTTGATTTCTTTACTTGTGTCAATAAGCTACACACTTCTTTAGAAGATTGATTATTTGCTATCCATCTTTTTACTCTAAGGAACTGGCACAGTAATCAATAAGTATACAAGTGCTTGATGAATAAGTGAGTGAGGGAGTGAGCAAGCGAATTTTGCCGGAATTATTTTAGACTATCATTTATAATTAAAATAAAATCTAACTAATTGAGTTGTCAGAGCATAATGTAGATAGCTTTCAACGTAGATAAACTATGCAGAGGGAAAATCTCATAGTCCACCAAGATGGAAATGTCACAGCTTGTAAAGTAATTGTTGTAAGAGACTGGCCTCCTTTAAATCAGAATAATTTGTTCCTACAAATAAATAGTTTGTATTTTTTATATCATATTAATGGAAAGTTAGTCCTGACATGGTTATTATAGAGTCTATTTCTCCTGTATTCACAATGAAATCTAAATTCTAAAAGATATGATGCTAGAATATTGCATGGATAATAAATACAGTATCTATACTTAGAACTACATATATCATAGAAATTGCTAGGTAATATATATTTTCTTCTCTGTGAGTAATAGATCTTTTCCCATAATTTTTATTTAAATGAGTATGCTAAGGAGGTTTTGAAATAAATTACCAACATCTTGGAAATAGAATGCACAATAGTCCCATAGCATGATGTATCGTACACCAAAAAAAGTGCTTCCAAATTTATAACAAATAAGGTCGTTTTCTTTTCCTGTTTCTTCCTGAAGTCTTGGATTCAAACAGCTCCTAATTCACAACCATGGAAAGAATAAATGGCAAGAACCACAATATAGAAACCTAAAATTTATAAATTACGTATAATGGCTTTTCTTTCACATTCAATATCAATCTTGTTCTGGCTCAAGTGCACGGTTATGAATTTACCTACAGAGTGCTGTAACAAGGCATGTAACATTTCTTCTACACCAGGCAAATTAAACAGGCTAATTGTTATTTTGTCTCTAAGCCATTGTTTTTTAGAAGATAAGTTATTTGAAGAACTGGCTTTTTAAAAAAGCTGTTTTGTCTTGGAAACTATGTAACCATATGGCCAGGATTTATGCTCTATGCATCTTTGATGCTTCATTGAACACAAAATAATTGCACATTAGTCCTGAAGCTCAGCCATTTAAGGGAAAGTCCATCAGATCTCATATTTTTTCCCATCTCCACCAATTCAATAGACGTAGGAACTGGGGAGAACTTAACCTTTCTTAGCCTCATTCTCTGTATTTGTAAAGTGAGGATACTTGAATCTTCCTATAATATGATCATCATGTGAAATAACCAGTACTTTGTAAAATACAAGGCATTGTAAAATTTACAGTTAGTTTATATGCAATAATTCAACCACTGAGATATTACTAAAAGTGGATTAGCAATCTTCAAATGTAGCATGTCTGCATACATTTAAAATTATGTATTCATCCATCCAAATAAGATTTATGAATCACCTGCTGTGTATCAAATAATCTTTAACATAGTGGGGATTTGGTCAAATTCTCCTCCTTATAGAGCCTATGTTTTAGAAAGGGAGATAAACATAAACAAGAAATATATAACTTCAGTGTGAGGGGATAGCAAGAAGGAAGGCCTACCTGAATCAGTGACATTTTATCAAAGACCTGAATAAGGTGGGCGAGGATATTGTATGTCAAAGAAACATTAGTCACAAAGGCCCTGTCTTGGAGAATTGGTCCTGGCTTCAGTTTAAATGGCAGATCCAAACTAGTTTTGACCCTTTTTGGCTTCTATAATAAAATGCCATAAACCAGTAGCTTATAAACAGCAGAAATTTATTATTTACAGTTCTAGAGGCTGGAAATTTCAAGATCTAGCCTCCAGCTAATTTGATGTTGTGGGAGGTCCCACTTTTTGATTCACAAAACAAAATGGGGTCTTCTTGCTGTGTACTCACATGGTGGAAGTGGCGAGCTAGCTCTCTGAGGTCTCTGTCATAGGGATACTAAACACGTTAATGAAGACACAGTCCCCTCAAAGGCCCCACCTCCTTATACCATCACTGTGGATGGTAGGATTTTAACATGAATTTGGGGAGAACACAAACATTCAGACCATAGCAGACTGATTTTT
>CAUYRT010034452.1:0-32717 GCA_963574885.1 Lepilemur ruficaudatus | reverse complement strand
ATATATAAAACACATAAATGGATTAACATTTACTTCATCTACATTTATAAATGTCTGATATAATGCTGATGATCATAAATCTATGAGCCAGTTCAGTGATTTCCTAAATTTTGCTGCTTAAACTGAAGGAGGCACTTGGAGGCTCCCCGAACATCATGCACAGACAAAAAACAATCTTTACAACTTCTGCCATTTCTTTTCTGAGTGTTTTGTAGTTTTCCCTGTATAGATCTCTGACCTCTTTAGTAAAATATATTCATAAATATTTAATTTTCTTTGATACTATTGTGAAAGGTATTGCAACTTTGATTTGATTCTTGGCTTGACTGTTATTGGTGTATACGAAAGCTACTGATTTGTGTGCATTGATTTTGTATCCTGAGACTTTGCTGAATTTATTTATCAATTCTGGGAGTCTCTTGGTTGAATCTTTGGAGTTTTCTAGATATAATATCATATTGTCAGCAAAGTGTGAAAGTTTGATCTCTTCTTCCCCCATTTGGATACTCTTGATTCTCTGCTCTTGTCTGATTGCTGTGGCAAGGACTTCTAGCACTGTGTTAAATAGAAGTGGAGATAGGAGGCTGTGGGTTTGATAATGTTGAGGTATGGCCCATCTATGAGTATTTTGTTAACAATTTTTATCATAAAAATGTGCTGAATTTTGTCAAATACCTTTCTGCATCTATTGAGAGGGTCATATGGTCTTTGTTCTTGCTTTTATTTATATGGTGAATTACATTTATAAATTTGTGTATGTTGAAACATCCTTGCATCTCTGGATTGAAGTATACCCAGTCATGATGAATTATATTTTTTATGTGCAGTTGAATTCGGTTCACTAAGATTTTATTGAGAATTTTTTCATGTGTATTCATAAGGCATATTGGTCTGTAGTTTCCTCTTTTCATTGTGTCTTTTCCTGGCTTTGGTATCAAAGTGATACTGGCTTTGTAGAATAAGTTGGGGAGGATTCCATTCTTCTCAATGTTGTGCATTAATTTCTGCAATGTAGGTACCACTTCTTCTTCATAGGTTTGGGAAAATTCAGGTGTGAACCTGTGTGATCTGGGACTTTTTTTATTGGAAGATTTTTATCGCAGCTTCAATTTCTGGACTTGATATTGGTCTGTTCAGGAATTCTATTTCTTGGTATTTGAGCCTAGGGAGGTTGTGTGATTCTAAGAATTTGTCCATTTCCTTCACGTTTTCAAGTTTTGGGGCTCACAGATTTTTATAGTATTCAAAGATGATGTTTAGTATTTCTGTGGTATCAGTTGTGACCTCTCCTTTTTCATTTCTAATTGAGCTTATTAGAGTCCTTTCCTTTCTACATCTGGTCAATCTAGCATGAGAGCTGTCAATTTTGTTTATCTTTTCATAGAATCAGCTTTTTGTTTTATTAATCTACTGTGTAGCTCTTTTGTTCTCAATTTCATTTAGTTCTGCTCTGATCATGGTTATTTCTTTTCTTCTGCTGGGTTTAGGATTGGTTTGCTCTTCCTTTTTCAGTTCCTTGAGATGGTTCATTAGTTTGTTTATTTGTGATCTTTCTGTCTTTTGGATGTGGGCATTTAATGCTATTAGTTTTCCTCTCAGGAATGCTTTTACTGTATTCCACAGATTTTGATAACTTATGTCCCCATTGTCATTTAGTTCAAAGAATCTTTTGATTTCCATCTGGATCTCTTCCTTGACCCAATAGTCATTCAGCAAGAGATTGTTTAATCTCTATGACTTTGTATAGAAGTGAGTATTTCTGTTGGAATTGATCTCTAATTTTATTTAATTGTAGTCTGAGAGGATATATAGTATAATTTCTATTTTTTTAAAATACGTTGAGATCTGTGTTGTGGCCTAGGATATGATCAATTTTAGAGAAGGTTGCATGAGCTGATGAGAAGAATGTATATTCAGTGTTGTTTGAGTGGAATGTTCTGGAGATGTGTGTTAGGCCCATTTGTTTTAGAGTTCTGTTTAAGTCCATTGTTTGTTCACTTATTTTCTGCTTGGAAGATCTGTCCAGTTCTGTCAGTGGGGTGTTGAAATGCCTAGCTATTATGGCATTGCTGTTTATCATGTTCTGCCAATGATTTAGATGTTTTGCTATTAGTAGCTAACTCTGGTATATTCTGACAAATATTTTAACAAATAAATGTATAGAACTGTATATGTATTTTATTCTGGAATCAGAATAAAGAATTAGACAAGTAAATGAGTGATATTAATTATAAGGAGTAAAAAAAAATTAAAAAAGTAGTAGAAAATAAATCACATTCTATAATCCAGAGATATAATGACTTTTCTGAGGTAAATTCACTTCACAATTTGTATATTGAGCAAAATTGTCATTAAACTATGTCCATGGGAATTATATGAAACATAAAAATGCATATCAAAATACTACTTATCCATAAGAGCTCACAGTCCGGTTGCAGAGACATTCTGCCCCTATACAGTTGTCTAAAATGAAAGAAAATTTCTCTCTGTATTTCTAAATTTACTAACCCAAGAACATGAATAAATCACAAATATTTTCCGATTTTCTTTCTTTTAGATATTTCCAGTGAAATCAAATGCGTCTATCATCTGGATGTAGCATAACACCTGTTTTAAAGTATGTGCATGGAAATAAGTAACTCAATTCCTTTCTTGGTCCTATGGCAACAGATCTGGTTCATAGTTGATTAGTCTGAATAAAGCTGTGGACTATTTCAACAAATATATATTAAAAAAATACTACTTATCCATTAAAATAAATGCATTATATATTGAAGAACTTGCATGAATTTTATGAGTCTCTCTTGACATAAGATGCACATAGGGCTTTTTCTCTCAAAATTATTAATATATTTTGATGAAATGCACACTAACGTCTGAATAATTGATGAATTCTTGATTATTAATCAAATGGCAACATTTTTCTTCTGATTCTCTACTTTTTTGTATGTTATGCTGCCTGCATATAGGCAATAAATATTTGAATTAACATTCACATCTGATACATCTGATAAAATATGCCAAAATATTGCCCTAATGACTATAAAGATTATGACGGTTTTATGATTTATTATGTGTCAAAATAATTTAACTGTTTAAACTTGTGAGTTATATGAATAGGAGTTGATTTCATTGAAGAAATTAGGTCTATGATTAGCAACATATAAAAGTAGATTTCCTTAAAATAGGTTAGTATGGATTACTATGGTAACTTACATAAATGTGCAAATATTTCATGAGATATTTACACACCCATTTTACATTTAACATATTTGTGTATCCCTGTACTACTAATCTCCATTATGATTGATCACAATACATGTGGTGTTCCTTTATTTTTTTCTCATGGGAAAACTATGGTTGAAATTTCTGTTGTATTCAAAACACTGTGATAAATATATCGTCTATGGACTCTTGAACTAGAAAGTCACTGAGCATCACTTTAAATTTGATGTTTGCTAATGTATTAATAAAATTACTAAGCAATATGGAATTAATGGATTTTGCCTTCACTTTTTGAGAAAATCAAGAAATTTTGTCTCATTGTTATTAATATTTCTTTCATGGTCTTGTGAGAGGATGTTTTATTATCACAATTGACATCTTTGAAAAGTAGACCCAAGAGTTTTCTTCTTACACTACAGCATTTGTCAAAGTGTTGTGTATCCTTTGGTTTTTAAACTGAAAATATGTACCATGACATTTATATATCTTTGGGAACTCTATGGCATTTAAGCAATACAGTCTAGAATGTCATATATTAATGGTACCATTTTCTTTCTAAGAGAAAACATATTTAAATTGACTTATGCAATTTTAAGTTTTCCAGTATGTCATCATTATCAGACATGAAGGGTACAGTTTAGAAATGTTATTTTTCAGCCAAATAGAATCAAACTAAATGCAGATATTTTATACTCCATAAAGTGATTTAAGAAATCACTTAGCAAACACATTTTCATCAGTGTTACAATTCAAATCATTTCAAGGCAGTTGCATTTACAATTCAATTTCCATAAAAACAGCCTACAAAACCACAAATCATTGGTCCACTAAGTAGTACCTGAATGTGCCAATAGTTACACTTAATGTGTTCTGTGGATTGCTGGACTGCAGGATACCATGTATTCTTTTGTACTTCAGAATCTTTGCAAATAATAGGATTATAGTTGTTGTGTTTGTCTATTTGTATTTTATCGAGTGGAAGACAGAAGTATTATGAAGGAAGAGAAAGATGAAGCTTCTGAAATTCATGTGAAATAAACAGAAATATAATCATACATGTTATTCTTTCCAAACTCATCCATTCCTTAACCCTTTGTATTACTTCACTGTGCAAATTACTTGCCTATGTTAGGACATTATAAGACTGAGAGAAAAATCTGAGTGGAAAATATCCCTTGCAAGTGCCTTCTTTTTGCAATGGACCCATCACATGCTTATAAACAAAAGAGGTAAATTGGTTGTAACCATATTTATTAAGTGTCATTTTTTATAGAACATTAAAGTGTTAAAAAGAAATGTCATTTTGGAATGTCTATTGTATAATTTGAGATTAACTTTGGGCAGTGATAAATTAATTTTTCCCCTGATGATATTCTAGTTATTTGGTTATTATAATATTTAAACCAGACTCAGTACTTAACATTCTCCTGGCCAAAAAAACTAATGCTCATCCACATCTGAGGGATGCAGTGAGCATTGTGGAGGGGAGGGGCATAGTGCTAATCCTTGTTAGGGAGAGGCAAAGATATAAAATGTGACCAAAATATTTGTACTCTCATATTTTCCTGAAATAAAAAAAAAAAAAAAACTAATGCTCTTCCACATAGTGATTTTCCAGCTCTGGTGATAATTGACACATTGGGAGAATCAGATTTCTTTTTAAGATATAATTTATTCTATTTCCTTTGATTCTGGAAGTCATGAAAGAAGCATTTTATGTACCTAAAAGCTAGTCTATTAACTGAAGTCATGAAATTTCTCTACTATCCATCCTGCAGTTTCTTTTTTTTTTTTTGTAGCTATTTCTTGTTGATTTGGTTTCTCATAAGCCATTATGTAGAACTAAACAGTATAAACCTGTCACAATTTTGCACTATATGTTACGCAGTGAGTTCCTAAATAATCTTGTCATAAAAATACTTACTTCAACTTGTGCTTTCAACAAGAGATATTACCCTTCATCTCCAGTGGCAAAATTATTTGAAGCTGATGAGTCATATAATAGTTCTGAACTCCCCAAAGCACCTTCATTATGGGAAACTACTGTACTGTCATTTTGTTTGTGAAATATGAAATGCTGCTGTGTGGTTTCTTCTCCAAACACCTAAGAGAAGAAAATATAGATGCCAATTGCTCACTAGATAGAAATCTTAAAAGGTTGAATTTACACTATTCATGCTAAATTTCTCAAGAGTGCTCCCACTTAAACTTAGGGAAGGCAACTTTCTGTTAATATTTTGCTTTTCCACTCAAATATTTAGTTATTAGAAATAAAATTCCATTTTTAAAAATCTTCTGCTATCTCTTCATTATATAAACCGAATATAATAGGAAGCAACTGAAATAATAAGATCTAGAGAAAAGAAGACACTATTTGAGCCTCACAGATGGACAGTTTAGAAGATTGATGAATTTTTCCATTTACTCAAGAGCCACGCTGTAGAAAGGTATTAAATAGGTATGATCAAACAGAAGAGAAACAACTTTAAGGAAAACAAACAGCATTCTGTACATAATTTAATAGAATTTAAAATCTGAGAATAAAAGTAAAAAACATTTCAACTTATTTTGTAAGTTGATATTATATTTTCCAGATACATTTACGTTGTTTAAATTTGACATTTACTTGCATACTTTTAATGATTTTTCTGATTGTATTACTGCATTTTTCTGTCTGATCAACAATTGGGCCATTATTCATGCTGAGGTAAGTAGAGGTAGAAAAAATATTAAAAGAAGCTCCAAAATGAAAGTTTGCTAACTTATTGAAATAATAGATCTGGCAAGGGCAGGTAAAAGAAAGTGAAGGATAAATAGAGAAATGGGCTCAGTTTGAGGAAAGAGTATTGAGGAATGATTTGCAAATCTGAGAAGTAGCCCTGGTGCCCCACAAGGTAATGGTACCCAGTAGAAAGATAGCACTAAAGTAGTTGCGTTGTTTCAAAAGGGAATTTTCCACTTCCAAAAGATAGGAACACTCATACACTGCTGGTGGGACTGCAAACTAGTACAACCTCTATGGAAAGCAATTTGGAGATACCTCAAAGAGATACAAGTAAATCTACCATTTGATCCAGTAATCCCATTACTGGGCATCTACCCAAAAGAACAAGAGACATTCTATAAAAAAGACATCTGCATTCGAATGTATATAGCAGCACAATTCACAATTGCAAAGATGTGGAAACAACACAAGTGCCCCTCAATACATGAGTGAATTAATAAAGTGTGATATATGTATACCATGGAGTTCTACTCAGCCACAAAAAAACGGTGATGGCCGGGCGCGGTGGCTCACGCCTGTAATCCTAGCACTCTGGGAGGCCACATCGGGTGGATCACTCAAGGTCAGGAGTTCGAGAATAATGGTGATGTAGCACCTCTTGTATTATCCTGGATAGAACTGGAACCCATTCTACTAAGTGAAGTATCCCAAGAATGGAAAAATAAGCACCACATATGCTCACCATCAAATTTGTTTTAACCGATCAACACTTAAGTGCACGTACAGAAATAACATTCATTGGGTGTCAGGCAGATGGAGGGGAGGAGGTGGTGGGCAAATACATACATAATGAGTGCAATGTGCACCGTCTGGGGGATGGACACGCTTGAAGCTCTGACTTAAGTGGGTCAAAGGCAATATATGTAACTAAACATTTGTACGCCCGTAATATACTGAAATAAAAAAGAAAAAGAAACAAAGAAAGAAAGAAAGAAAGAAAGAAAGAAAGAAAGAAAGAAAGAAAGAAATTCAAAAAAAAGGAATTTTCCTTTGTCATATTTTTGTGTAATTCAGAAAAAAATTAGAATACTCTACAATGACTTTGAATATTTAAGAGGGTTATTACTCAAATAGAATTTTGTACTGATCTTGGCTGCTAGACAGATTAGCTTTATGCTTGCTTCATATGTTAATTAGCCAAATTCCTTTTGGAATTTGGGAGGACATAAATAAACATGTAAGTATGACGGATGAGACTGCTTCCTAGTATAATGTAAGAATTCCGTAAGCTTAATGAAATCTGATGATTCAGCAAATCTATTTACAAAGAGTTAAAAGCAATACTGTTTTTATTCCAGAAAATGGATTGCTGTTATTTTAATAGAGAGAAAGAGAGATCAAGAATTATAAATTTGTGAAACGCAAAATTTAAATTTCTTTATTTCCTTTGAATATCTCAGAACACTTTAAAAGCCATTGATTTTGATTCTGTCTGAAAAAAAAAATATGACATTCTTCTAGAGAAAACCAACAAATTTATACGGATAGGTAAAATTTTATTTTATTTATTTATTTTTTATTTCAGAATATTACAGGGGTATACACACTTTGGCTACATATATGGCCCCTGTACCACCTAAGCCAGAGCTACAAGGATGCCCATACCTCAGACAATGTGCACTGCACTCATTAGATTTGAATTTACCCATCCCTTCCTCCCCAAATTGCCTGATAACCAATGAATGTTACTTTCATATGTGCACATAAATGTTGATCAATTAGTACCAATTTAATGGTGAATACATGTGGTGTTTGTTTTTCCATTCTTGTGATACTTCACTTAGGAGAATGGGCTCCAGCTCTATCCAGGATAATACAAGGAGTATTAGCTCACCATTGTTTTTTATGGTTGAGTAGTACACCATGGTATACATATACCACATTTCATTAATCCACTCACGTATTAATTGGCACTTGGTTGTTTCCACATCTTTGCAATTGTGAATTGTGCTGTTATACACATTTGAGTGAAAACATCTTTACCATAGAATGTCTTTTTTTCTTTTGGGTAAATACTGAGTGGTGGGATTGCTGGATCAAATGATAGTTCTACTTTTAGTTCTTTGAGGTATCTCCATATTACTTTCCACAGAGGTTGTAGTAGTTTGCAGTCCCACTAGCAGTGTATGAGTGTTCCTATCTCTCTGCATTCATATCAACATTTGTTGTTTTGGGACTTTTTGATAAAGTCAATCTCACTGGAGTTAGTGATATCTCATTGTAGTTTTGATTTGCATTTCCCTCATGATTAGAGATGTTGAGTAATTTTTCATATGTTTATTGGCCATTAGTCTGTCTCCTTTTGTAAAGTTTCTGTTCATATCATTTGCTCACTTTTTAATGGGGTTGTTTGATTTTTTTCTCTTGTTGATTTTCCTGAGTTCTATATAAATTTTAGTTATCAGCCCGTTACCAGATTTGTAGCAGGCCAGTATTTTCTCCCATTCTGCAGGCTGTCTGTTTGCTCTAATGCTAGTTTCCTTGGCTGTGCAGAAGCTTTTTAATTTGATCAGATTCCATTTATTTATTTTTGTTTCTGCTGTGATTGCTTTTGGGGTCTTCTTCAAAAATTCTTCAATGGAATTTAGAACTACA
Source organism: Lepilemur ruficaudatus (assembly GCA_963574885.1). Lineage (NCBI taxonomy): Eukaryota > Metazoa > Chordata > Mammalia > Primates > Lepilemuridae > Lepilemur > Lepilemur ruficaudatus. The sequence continues at coordinate 24,112 of CAUYRT010034452.1, read as the reverse complement.
GGAATCTAATACAAGAAGTTAGTGTTTTTTAACTGTGGCATAAATATGAGAATCACATTTTACAATTGTTAATAATGTAATCCTTTTCTGAAAACTTCATGAAGCAGTAAGTTATTACCTGATTTGTAGACTAATACAAACACAAAACAAACCACATACACACAAACACACACGCACAATTTCTCAGCCTCTACCTTTAATCTAAAATACAATAAATAAAACTTTTATGTCTATCCTTTGACCTATGAGCTTAATTAAACATCTTGGAACATTACTCCTTAAAATATGTAGTTATCCACATGTTTTATGTACTCCAATAGTCAAAATAAATATAACTATCATTATTCCTAAAAAACTTTATCATTTTCATGGGAGCATATTAAGGATTGCATGATGGGGATAAGAGAACAAGAAAATATGTGGCATTATAAAAATAATTATTACAGAAGAGGATGTGTATATATTAATATATTTCAAAATATTTTAAAATTAATTAACAAAACCAAATCATCATTGTAACTGAACACCTATATATGACAAAATGTTCAAAACTGTGCTAAGTAAACAAAACTAAATTACTATCTCAACATTAAAACTGCCTATCATTTCTAAAATGATGTCTCCACCTAAGATTCTCTTCTGAGTCCCATACCGGCATATCTAGAATGACACTAAGCCAGAGATGAGTGACTTCACTCTTCTTCTTTCATCAGTCATCAAGTCTAGTCAATTTCATCCCCTAATTATTTTATTAATCTCATATTTTGGGCTCTCCATCACTTCTTAGGTGGATTACTAAAACTGCCTCTCAAGTGGTCTTCCTATTTCTGATTTTAGTTCATTTTCCACACTACAGGACAGAGTGATACTTCTGAAGTAAAAATTTGACAGTGTGCTCCCCTTTATATAGACAACGTACGAATCATCTGATGGCTTGTCACTTCTATAATCCTCACATGCCACGGTTCCTATGTCTTACATTCTACATCCAAAAGATACTGAACTACTGACTCTCCCTAGTCTCCAAATCCTTTGAAGACGGTATTCTTAGCCTGGATTATTGATCTTTTCATCTTTACCTGATTACTTTTGCTCTCATCTTCTAGATCTCGCTATTATATCTTGGCTAAATTTTACAACTTTAAAAATGTGAACTATTTACCTCTTTCAATATGTTCTACTCCTAAATTCAGTAATACCAAAAAATATGGAAAATTTAAAGAATATACTTTTTGGCAACCTCAAGAGTTCATAACACAAAAATTCCTGTGAACAATTAATATCAGAAATCTTTGTCAGTAATGAATCTTAAATCTTAAGACTGCATTGTACATAGTACCATAATCTATAACTTCCTTCTGTCTACCACAATGGCAGTATTTATTTTGACTTGCAATACTTTAGAACTTATGGAATAGCATAGCTACTTAAAAGATTGGATGGACTTCAATGAAGAAAAAAAATCTAATTGATTTTGTCTTGTCATGTAGGTTTAATGCCAGCCATCTAATCTAATATATGAATTTTATGCTAGTCAAGTTATGCTAGTTGAATACAAACTATCACTCCAAAACCCATCAAAACCTTCAAGGCAGTCATCATTCCATCAGTCTTTTGATCCAGGAAATTGACACTCACAAAGGCTGATTACTTTGTTCAATGTCACAGAGTAAGTTTTGAGTGAAAACACAATTGAATTCCAAATTATTGCACTATTCTGTCTCAAAAAGTAACATTACACTATTAAACCAAGTTAATTTATTTGTGTCTTAAAAATATAAGCAGAAGCCTTCACCAAGAAAACTTCATTTTATCATCTTTTCATCAATATAACACATCAAAATGAAAAAATGGCATGGGAGAGATTGTTTTATTTCCAATTTTATGATTCCAAAGAGCTACTCTTTACAGGGATGTAATCTTACAATTTCCTAACTAATAAAACTGCCACATCAATAGACAGCTTCAGTAATAATATCCATAAGGGATTAATAAAAGGAAATAATTCCTTCTATATACTTTCTATTTTTCATGGTATATATAATGAGTAATCGTAACAGAACATAGACCATACATGGTGATAGCATCATCCAGCATAGACTCACAGCGAAACATTAATAAACTAAGAAAAACTGCAACTGATCTGGATGAGAATAATGATTGGAAAATATGTGCAGCAACCGCCAACTAAATAAAGTTATAACTGAATCAATATTGTACTTTTAGTTCAAATACATTTTCTTTCCAGAATATAAAGCATCAATCTTTTACAAATAAGTAGGGAAATACTTATTAATCTATCATCAAGGAGGCAATACTAACTTTTCGAAGGGAAAAAAAAATTATCTCTGTTTTCCAAATATTTGATAATGCAGGAGAAGCAATAGAAACTTTTATCATTGAAGACATTCTGAAATGTTGTTTAAGACATTTTAAATAGGATCTTGAATTTCATTTTGTCCTGATTCAATCCTCTACCATTTGTCTAGAGGGAATACAATTTGCCTTGGCACTTTTCTCCCTTTTTTCTTTTTCTTTTCTCTTATCTTTTTTTAAAATTTATAATCAATCAGAATCAAGTTTTGATTTTTTTATAGTTAGCATATGATAATTATTAAATTATTTACTAGACCCATTTATGATATATCTATTGTCTATATATCTATCCTAATAGACATTTTATTATAGTTTTTATTTCCTTTATTCAGAGATCTAAATTCTAAATATTAGAAAAAAAGATATATTTTCATCTGGCAAGCTTGGATTTTTTTTTCTTTCATTCTTTTTATTGTTATTATTCTTTTCCAGTATAATACATTGCTTTCTTAAAATAACTTATTAAAATGAATTAAAGCACAGCATGGATAAAGAAATAATGTAATTGCACAAAGAGACAAAAATTGTTTTTGGAAAAATAAGATCACTTATGCAATTTAATTGTGCAATTTCCTATATTCTGAAGAATTACAAGGCATTAAATCATTAAGTGGGAAGAAAGAACAGCATTATTTCTGAGGGGTAGGCATGGAAATACAAAAAACATATGCCTTTGATCTAAATGACAGAAATAAACTTGCCAGTGGCAAGATAATATTAGGCATGTTTAAACTAACCTATTATTACTTGAAATGCAGGTTCAATATTTTTTCAGTTTGAAGAAGCCATTCAATATAAAGCATAAATGAAATTAAGTTATATACACAATATCTATAATAGAATTTGCTACATTAACGCTTTCAGATGTGAGTTAATATTTTATTTGCATACATCCTCAAGTCTGTCCTGTTCTTTGCTTGGATTTATCACAAGTCTGCAGACATCCCTTGCTGCTGGAAATGAACATGAACAATTAAATTTGCAGTCTGAAATGAGTGAAAGATTCCACTCCAGCTGTATTTGCTAAGCCCTTTGGTAGCTGCACTGATAAGGCAAAAAGAGGTTGGCGAGTGAGAAATCTGAAGTGGAGATGCAAATCTCATGCTAGGTTGCTATATTGTTATCTTAGCATATGCTGATCCTGACTAGCCTCCAACTAGCTGTATCAGGACAGCTAAAAAGAAAAAAGGAAGGGGTTATAATTCTTCCTTTCTAAACCGTACTATGTCCATTTTTTATTAAATCTCCATTACAATGAAAAACAATTTCATTACTGTATATTTAAAGCAGTTTTTGTTTCATTAATTGTAACACATAGAATGTAAAAAAGCTCTCCATTTGTATTTCTAGCTGGTGCTCTTTGCACAGACACACGCAGTCACATATCTCTGTCATGCATTTATGTCTAAATGGTGTCAGATTATGTTTAATACATCTTGTTAAATAAATCGGTTGAGTAAATGTTGAGTTCTATTTTTAAACAAAACAAGAATCTTTTAAATATTTCTGTGATACTTAAAAACGATTGTTTTTAATTTACATGTTCTATGAAAGTTCTATTTACATGTCTATGAAAGTTTCCTGTAACACATCATTTTGGGTGTAGGAAAAACACAAAGTTAAGATCATTAAATCTTAAGAAAACTGAAATCAAAGACATAGAAGAACACACAGAAAAAATAACAGTTTACTAGGAAAAGTGTTTATTGTATGCAAGCATTTGATAAAATATACTAGTATATTTAAATATGAAGCTAATATAGTGTTTGTATTTATCCAAAGAAATATTAGACAAAATAGCCACATTTATTGTAATGCTATTATCTTACTTATTCCTTTCAAAACCCATAATCATGGTGACATTTTTAAATTAATTTTTCTCTACATGAATCTACTATGTAGTAATATATAGATCCAAATGCAAAATGGCAAGAAATAAGATTTTGTGCTCCAAAGCAATCATTCAAAAATAAAAAAGCTATAGAGCTAATAGATGATAAATGTAAGTCTGAACACAGAAAACATTTATAATAATATTCATCTTTATATATGTACTACTTCAGAAAGTGCTTTTTTTAATGTTCAGTTCAAAGTTTACTTCATTAAAGCATTTGCCTCTAAAATATAGTTAAATATTCCTCTTCATTTTCTTATATTTATTCTTCCTAATGCATTTGTCAAAACTATATCTAATACAATCAAGTACTTTTCTTTAAGTGTTTTTTATCTTATGCACATTTTGTTTGATTTCACAGATTATAAGTAGCATAGCAGTCCTGGAGAGACTTGGCCAAATAGCGGGCATTTAATAACTATCTTTTAAATCAGTAACAGTAACAATTTTTTTATACAAAATAATATGTTGACTGGAAGATTATGTCACACTCTAAAAATGGGAAGAAAATTAAATGGAGAATATGCTATGTAGCTTTGATTTTAAAATGCATGGGCGTCAGATAAAGTACCTCCAGCTCCCCACCAAAAAAAAAAAAAGCCATGGAAATTATATAGTGCAGTCTAAAAATTCAAAACAACAGCAAAACACCCAAAAGCATTCCGTAGGTTCCAATTATATGTCAAGTTTTGCTCATATTAATATCCTAACACAGATATTATTACTAGTTTACAAGAGAGAAAAGTGAAGCTCAGAGCTTTCAAGCAATTGACCAAACTTATCAGCTATAAAGAGCGCAGCTGGAATTCAAAAATTAAGTCAGGTCAGCCTCTGCCTTCCCTGCTTTACCACCGGTATTCTAGCCCCACTGGAACCACTCAATTTATGCTTCTGTCACCCTCTGCAAAGTAATCCTTGGAGAGCTAGATCTTCATCTTTTTCATCTGTTCAGTGTCATAACTTTATCCAGTGTTTGTGATATAGTATGTATCAATAAATATTTGTTGAAGTGAATATGAGTTTTTGAAATGTCTTTTCAGCTAAATATTAAATATATACATCACAAATATATAATGATTTTAGGGATAGTATAATTCAGGTGTCTGAAATTATTTAGATTCAAGCTGTAATTAAAATATGATTAGGCTTCATCAGTAAAATATTGTATCAATCAAGTCTACAGAAAGCCAAGACCACAGTACATAGTAAGGATAATTTACCACTAAATGCTTAAGAAAAATCAACTTTTGATATTCAAATAGAATAAAATGTAACAAATACTTGTGATTTTCAAATATAGTAACTGTACCATTAGAATAATAGCACGTTTATTTGAGGTTATTGTAATGCAAGTCAAAAAAAACCCCCTCTGCATTCAAAAGTTGACCAATGCTTGTAATGACAGAGTATTCTGGAAATATCTTTTAATAACTTCCAGTCAATATGTTGTTGCATTTTCATCCTACACATTTCCGATGATTATTTAACACTATCTTTTATGGTTTTAATTTTGTGGAAAGGAAAAAGGGAAACAATACTTCAATTTAGTTAATATTGCAATAGTGATTAGCACTGGCAAGCTATGTGAACAAGGTCTATTATCTACTTGACTTTTAATTACCTATTTAAAAAATATATATGTTCTGGGATTTTACTTTCTTTCATTACACCTGCTAGACTCTGAACTTTTAATTTCAGGCTATTAATTACTGTGATATCCCCAGGTCATTTGCTACTCTCTGTTTCTGCAAGATTAATATCATCCTAAACATTTACATTACCTCTCTCTTTTTTTTAACCTCCCTAGATAACTAACTTAACTTCACACACATTGAATTCCACATCTTTTTGTTGCTGCCATAGCAAATTTCAATTTCTTTTCCTCTTAACAATATCCTTCTTAGTGCTAACAATGTTTTCTACTTTATCACTAAATTTTATTGTCAGGAGATTCTGCTGTGGAAATTCAATTGTCTGTAAATCTGAGCACCAGTAAAGCTGCTAAAATCATTGTGAGTCTTATTTAACTGTCTGGCACATAAATCAGGTAGATTTTATTTGATTTCAGTGGGGTGTTTTTCCAGACCTTCTAGCAATCTAACACATACTGATAATAACTAACTGCACATTCAAGTGCATATTATTGCTTCAAAGGGCAATAATTCATCCACTAAGCACATCCTATCTTTCTAAAAGGCAATCATCATGAAACGTGTTCAAGTAGTGTCATCCTAGGTCAGTGATATAAAAGGGGGCTGGAAATTCAAAACTTTTCAATGTTGTCATTACTTCATCCTAGGACTTTGGACTAGTCCGTAAAATCTAGACATATTGCATTCTTATTGTACAGCACTCCAGTTCATCACTCTTTTCATGGAATGTAATATTTTTATTATGTTAGGCTAAGTTATTGTTTGTATGTGTTTCTACATACATTGATTTTATTGTGTTCTGTAAATCTACCAACAAGCATGTGTAGTAAATATTCTTATCACTGTTACCATTTTAAGGTACTAAAATCTGAGATTCAGAATAAAAAAAAAATTCTCCATAGAAGAAGCATTGATAAAGGCTAGAACCATGATCTGAACACAGTCTGCACATATATATATGTGTGCATATATGTGTGTGTGTATATAATTTTAGTATGTAATTCTAAATCACTATGTATATATACACATGTATAAGTAAGCACACACATAACGTATACACAGATATATACATATATGTATTTAAATACTTACGTTTTACTAAGAAAAATATGCAAATATGGGTATATACCTTAAAATTTTTCACAAAAATGTTGCCAGTTAGAGACAGAGATGGTAAAGAAGGATGTAATGACAAATTCAAATTACATATGAAAAATGCTCAACATCTCCAATCATCAGGAAAATGCAAATCAAAACCACAACAAGGTATCCTTTAACTCTAATGAGAATTGTTTTTATCAAACAGTTCTAAAATAACAAATGTTGGCATGGATGCAGAGAGGTGGGAACACCCATACACTGTTGGTGGAACTGCAAACTAGTGCCACCTCTGTGGAAAGCAATATGAAGATACCTCAAAGAACTAAAAGTAGAACTACCATTTGATTCAGCCATCCCACTACTGGATATTTACGCAAAGGAAAAAAGACACTCTATGAAAAAGACACTTGTACTCAGATGTTTATAGCTGCAAATTCACAATTGCAAAGATGTGGAAACAACCCAAGTGCCCATCAATACATAAGTGGATTGATAAAATTTGGCATATGTAAACCATGGAGTACTACTCAGCTATTAAAAAAAAATGGTGAACTAATACCTCTTGTATTAATCTGGATAGAGCTGGAGACCTCTTCTAAGTGAAGTATCACAAGAATGGAAAAACAAACACCGCATGTACTCACCATTAAATTGGAACTAAAAAATCATCACTTATGTACACATATGGAAATAACATTAATCGGAAATCAAGCAGGTGGGAGTAGGGAGGAGAGGATGGGTGAATTCACACCTAACGAGTACAATGCACACTATCTGGGGGATGGTACACTTATAACTTTGACTCAAATGGTACAAAAGCAATGTATGTAACCAAAACATTTGTATTCCCATAATATTCCAAGAAAAATAATACAAAAGAGATGGGTTTTAATTTAAAAAAGTAAACATATTTGATATTACAATTCAGGTGCCCATACAGAATTTAAGAGAATGTCACCTTCCCCTCTTTGCTTATAGTTGATTGCATTAGAATCCTTTTAGATAGATATTTTCTAGGGTTGTTCAGGTCCCTTTTTAGCTAGTGCCCTTGATTTTGTATGAAGCATTTTCTTCAGGTAGCTAAATTTTACCCTTGCTAATCACAGTTAGTCCTCTCAGGCACATAGGGGCATACAATTCTATTTGAAATTGTGGTCATAGTGAATAAGCCAAAGAATAGAAATGAATTTGTGCTTTATTTATGTTTGCTTCTTAAAGAATTGCTTATAATGATAGTTTATTTCTATTTACATATATGTGCATGTGTTAATTTTGAAAAAGCAAGGTTCAGATAAATTGAACATACCTCAAATAAGGGAAGCTGGATGATATTACTTATATCCTCATCAGGTTAGAATATCAATACTATAGTAAATTCTTAGTGAAAACACAAACTAAAGAAAATAACCACATTTTTATGTGAAGTGTTAAGTGAAGATGTATCTGAATCAGAATGAAAGCAGATTTCTATAAAAATAAATTGGTGTAATTTTAAAGAAAAAAATAATCAGAAATATATATATATATCTACAGAGTCACAATTCAAAATTTCCAAATGGACAATTTAGCAAACCACCATAAATGAGACATCATAATTATAAAAGCTTAGATATTGAACCTATAAAATACTGCATATAAAATAATGATATTTCAAATACCTAAACATAAAAAAAGAGGGAATTGCAAACATGAACAAGAAAAAGAAATTATCAAAATCACTTAGGAATGTATAAATAAGGATTAGGTAGAATGTTTGAACATATAAAATATAATCATTAGAATTGCATGAAATAGATGAATGATATTCTTCAGCTGAATGATATTGTTAGACAATAAGATGTAGGACAGAGATTAATACGCAGATTAGAGAAGCATAGATCATTCAATAAAGACAATATGACAATTGATTATCCACATACACACAAAAAAAAGTGTGTGTGTTTATATGTATAATATTATATACAAACATATAGTCCAACATCACATCATACTGTGCTGAAATCTGTGTCAGGTAAAATAAATTCTGAAATGCTAAATATGAAAATTGAAATTTTAATATTTTATAAAAACAAACAGAAAAATTTATAACTTTGATTCAAACGGTACAAAAGCAATTTATGTAACCAAAACATTTGTTTTGTAGAAATATTGTAGAAAAACATTATAGTAATATTGTAGAAAAATATACATATTTCAAAAGAGGGAAAGTCTACAAAAGGATAGATTGACATTTAAGTCTGTGCAACGTTAAAATTTGCAACTCTGTTCATCAAAAGACTCCATACATAGTCAAAACACCAGCTACATTTTAAAAGAAGTTATTGACAATCTGTATGTCCAACACAAGATATATATTTAGAATTTAGAAAATATATTTCTAAATCAATTCCAGAAAATAAATCATAAAGAAAACTCAGAAGCAGGATATGTGGATGTTTTAACTAGCTATAAAAAAACAATGTATAAAGCTTACAAATAATCAGGAACATGTAAATTAAAACTCACTAAAATACTTTATATCTGTAAAAATGTAAAAAATATTTACAACCTTTTCAAGTATTGATGAAGTTGAGAAATATCCATACACTGCTTACAGGTGTATAAATTGCAACAATCTTAAAGATTGATTTGACTATATAAGGAAAATTAGACATGTGAGGATTATTTGACTCGACAATTGTCCTCCTAGTTATTTCCCAGAGGAACAGCTGCACATGGACATATGGACGCAAATATAACAGAAGCACGTTGTTTCTTACCAAAATATTTTAATTGAATAAAATTGGAAACAACCAAATTTTGCATCAAGAACAGAATTATAATGCTATATTCACTTGGAGTACAAATATAAAGGTAAAACCCATTCTCTGATAGCATTTTCAGAGTCTACTTCAGGAATGCAAAATCTGTGAGGGGTATGTAGGGCATTTTAGCTGCTTTTATTATTATTTTGAAATTAAGGTGGACTTGGCTATAGGAATGTTGGCTCTATTATCCTTTATACATCTGGGGTAGCTTCAGCACTTCACAACAAATTTTAAGGTTTGCATATGTAATATGTGACATTTCCAGCTGCATTTGCCTTTGCCATCTACTTCTTAAATGTTGAATTTCTCAATGCTCTGCCCTCTATGCTCTATGCCTAGTTGAGCTCATGGATTTCCACTGATTTTTAAAAACTATAGTCCTTTGAATTTTGAATTTATATTACCAAAATTTTTATATTTCTTCTGAGTTCTTGACATAAACACATAATTGAACCTATCTACAATTGTATGAATCTAACATGTCTGATGCTGAGCTCTACATATTCTACTAACCTACAAAATTATGGGCCTCATGGGCAGAGTGGAGTGATGATACTATTCGAATTGTCATCCATGTGATTGATGCAATTTAGAGTGCTGCAGTGCATTGCTTGTTTAAACTTCCACAACAGTCCTCCCCCATGTATATCCTCCTTCCCAGTCCTGAGCACATCAGAAAATAACACCTCAATTTGTTCAGTTGCTCTTGACAGAAACTAGTGCACAGTTTGTGATATTCTTTGTAAAATATCAAATCTAAGATTTGTAAATACTCTGTTATTCCTTAACTACATGATAAGGAATATGTACTCCCAGGAATGATAGAGTAGGAAGTTGTGGATCAAGCCACCACCTACAATCAATTGAATAATTGTGATAGTATCTTAAAATTGATACCAAAGGAGCTTACAGGGAAAAGATTCAAATGGGTCTTCCAAAAACTGCAACTAATAAATGGACTGATGGAAAAGACATTTCAAGTAATTCATCAGACTGAGGTGGAAAGATAGACTTTAGGGGCAACTATACAGGAAGTTCTTGGTGAACACCTTATATTCTGGTTAGAAAGATTCAAGAAATTCAAAAACTCCCCAAAATGATAATTATGAAGAAATCTACATGTCGAATAACCTCACTGCTGAAAACAAATGTCAAACCATAAAACAGCTGGAGAAAAGAGACATTACTTCCAAAGGAGCAATTACAAGACTGACTATCATCAACTTCACAAGAGAATATGCCAGAATGATATCTTCAAAGTGGTATAAGAAAATTAATCCTATTCTAGAATTCAACTAAATGAATAGTAAAATGAATGAAAAGATGAAAAACTAAACTGAAACTACAAAGTTTGGGTTCAGCTTTCAAATGTTTCATCTTTCACTCCTGACAGCTAGTACTCAGGTTGTGTGGCACAAGAATGCAGTATAAAAATGCAGAAGCCAGGAACAGAATTGGGACAAAGGATGGGCCAGATTGTGCACTGACCTCTTGCAATGCTGCTGCCTAACTGGGGATTGGGTAGGGAATATGTAGTTTGTGGGATTGAAAAAAATAAGTAGGAATAAGAAGAGGGCAATATTATCCATAGATAAATTAATTTTCATCCTATTTTCACTAAGAATGAAAAATAATAGCTTCTCTATTCCAATACAAGTATAGCTCAGTTTTGAGTCCTGGATCCTTCTCTGGTAAGAGATGGAACAGTAAATAATGTTTAATTTTATGTGTCAAATTGACTGGACCAAGGGATGTCTAGATAGTTGGTAAAATATTATTTTTGTATGTGTCTGTGAGAGTGTATTCAGAAGAAGCTAACATTTGTATCAGTGGGACTGAGTAGAGAAGACTTTCCTCACCATGGGCATTGGGTGAGCATTGCACAATGCCTGAGGGCCTCAGTAGAACAAGAAGGAGGAGGAAGGATGAATTCATGCTGCTTGAGCTGAGACATCTATCTTCTCCCGTTCTCGAATATCAGTGCTGCTGGTTCTCAGGAGCTTCATTCTCACATCTTCAGACTCAGATTGCACTACATCACTGGCTTTCCTGGTTCACCAGCTTGTGGATGGCAGATTATAATTGTATGAGCCAAAACCTAAAATAAAGCTCTTCTTATATCTATCTTTCTCTCATCTATCACCTGTTGGTTCTGTTTTTCCGGAGAATCCTGGCTAATACTATCAGTGCTTTAGTATTTCCTTAGAAGACTTCATGAAGACTGGCACCCAGAACATTCTGTAAGGTGGAACTCTACTGAAGACAAAGGTTCTAAAAATTGAAGAAGGCAGAGGTAGCCCAACATGAGGGGAGATGGTTGATATTGCTGAGATTGGAGTTACAAATTTTTCATAAGTGGTGAAAACCTATATGTTGTCCCTAGTCAACAGTTGGAAAGTGTGTGTAATACCTATGATGAAAAAGTGATATGATTAATTAAATATTCAGAAACGTAAAAAAGCAACTCTAACAAATGCTATTAAGTGATAGATACACGGTGCTATGAGAGCAAATAATCTAGGAATAGACTTGGGTAGACAGGTCAAGGAAGGTTTCTCTGCAAAAATTGCATGTAAGCTGGTATCTAATGGGTGGCTAAAGATAAAAGACCATTCTAGGCAGAGATAATATGAGCAAAGGTTAAGATATGCATGGCAATGAAGAGGGGCTAAAAGGTCAGTGTGCAGATATAGAAGGAGCAGAGATAGATAAAGATCAAAGAAATGATCAAATCCTAAAAGGACTTATGGTTCATATTAACTTTGTTCATAATTCTATTAGCATTGAAAAGCTGCTGAAGAGTTTTCAACCATGGTGTGGCATGACCAGATTTGATTTTGAAACAAACCTCCAAATGCAGTGTGAATAAAGATTTAGAGGAAATTTGGAGTAGATCGCAGGAAGAACTTCATTATTCTGGGAGTCTAGGTGAGAAATGATATTTGCTGAGAATGTGATTTTAAAACGAGAAGACCAAGAAATGAGCAGTTTTAAGAGAAAGGGCTATAATTAACAGAATTTGGTGATGGTTTCGTTATATGGAGCTGTGAGAGCTACATAGGATAATTTCTTGGTTTTTTCCTTGATCGGTTGAATGGAGGATTGTGTCTTTGAACAAGATTAGAGACATGTGAAAGGATTTTGCTTGCCATACGTATGTGTGTGGGGTGTGGGCAGCCAGGCAGTCAGAGGTGGAGAGAGGGATCTATGGCTTAACCTTTGTCTTAGCCCATTCAGGCTGCTATGACAAAATACAATAAGCTGGGTGGGTGTTTTTATAAACAACAAAAATTAATTTCTCACAGTTCTAGAGGCTAAGAAGTCCAAAATCAAGGTGGCAGCATATTTGGTGTCTAGTGAGGGCCCACTTTCTCATAGGCTGCAGTCTTCTCACTGTAACCTCGCATAGTAGAAGGGACTAGGAATCTCTCTCAGGTCTTTTTATAAGGGCACTAATCCCATTCATAAGGGCCTCACCCTCATGACCTAATCACCTCCACAAGACCCCAGCTCCTAATACAATCACCATCTGGGTTAGGGTTTTAACATGAATTTTGGGAGGCCATACACATTCAGTGCATTGCAGCCTTACACATGCTGAATATAAGACACTTGTGAAGTAGGTGAATATGTATTCATTGACATTAAGAAACACTTTGGGCTATGAATGATACACACATAAATGAAGAAAATGGTATAAATGAGTTTGTTTAGACAACGTAAGAAAAGAGAACCAAGAACTGGGTCTTAATGAAATGCAAAAGCATGATGAAATGAAAGAATAGAGTGTTCTTGAGAGCAAGGGCATCTAATTTTAAATATGGCAACACATTTCATTTATTGTTTGATTTTAGGGAGGGATCATATGGCATAATCATACAGGAAAACAGCTACACATTATTACTTTCATTTCATTACTGGAGGTTAAATCATGTCCTTTAGAAGGTAACAAGAAAACTTTAAAAATTTAATAACAACTATCTCATTTTCAGGGCATAGTACTCAACCCTAAAAGGTTAGTAAAGGTTGTTTTAAAAGTAGATTGTGATCTCATTGTCTCTGACCTATTCTATGGCTATATTTTAAAACCAGCTTAATATTATATAGCTTTACTAGAAAAATGTTTTTATATAAAAGAAATAGTTTAAGTTTAAAGGAAGTTTATAAAGGCATAAAAATTTTGTTCAAATGATAACGTGAGTGCTATTTTAATCAAAAAATAAAATTTATTATTTAATAGCTATTTTTCTATTAAATTCTTCCAAATGGGGTGTGTGTATGTGTGTGTGTGTGTGTAACGTAACCTTATTCATACTAAATTATCAAGGAAATAAAGAGATTCATTTGTGTTAATGGTTCTTCCTAAGTTGGTAGATAACAACATATTTGGCTGTCCATTTTGGGGGAAAAGTAATTTTAGAAAATCTAAGCAAAACATATATCTAATCTGATAATCAGAAATTAATTTGAATTATGTAATATACATAAAATACATTATGTCAGATATATCGCCTTCAATAAAAATCTTTTCATCTTGTTGTAATGTTAGAGTAAACTAAAAATGGTTACCTTTTAAAAATAAACCTGCTAAATGCCCATCAATAACATAGGCTTTCACTGAAGATTTTTTTCAAAGATTCAGATACTATTTTATTTTCAAGCATAAAATAGGATACCTACAAGATGTGCTCTGAGGTTCTTTCTAGTTCTAAAATATAACATGATTCTAAACATATTTAGACAACCAAAACTTAAATTACAGACATGAGAAAATCTGGCCAAATAGTGACTTGAGAGGCAGACCCAGCTCACTTTCTCATTAGCTTTCTACTGCTGCCATAAACAATTACCAAAAATTTAGTAGATTAAAACAACATAGTTTATTATTTCATTTTCTCATAGTTCTGTAGGTCTCACTGGGCTAAAACCAAGGTATCAGCAGGGCTGTGTTCCTTTCTGGAGGCTCCAGGAGAAAATCTGCTTCCTTGCCTTTTCCAGCTTTTGGAGGCCAGTTGCGTATCTTGAACATGACCCCCTTCATCCATTTTCAAAGCCAGAAAAATAGCACCTGACTCTACTTTCATTGCCAATTCTTTTTCTCCAACTGCAGCTGGGAGTAGTCCTCTGATTATAAAGGTTTATGTGATTAATTGGGCCCACCTGGGTGATCCAGACTAGTCTCCCCCATTCAAGTCAGATGACAGCAAACTGATTATATCTGCAACCTTAATTCCCTTTTGCCATGAAAGGTAATATACTCATAGGTTCTGGGGACTAGGCCATGGATATCTTGAGGGGAGGCTTTATTCTTCCTACTATACTGAACACTTTTGATGGAATAACCCCAAATCTAGAGCTAGCAGAATAGTGAAGCCTAGAAGGGGTATTTGATATTTTTTAAATTAGCCCTATCTAGCCCCTTTCCTGTCCCCAAAATCTCCAAGGCTTGCAGCCTAAATGATCCTTTATCCCCTGTTAAGATAAAACACAAGGTGGCAAAAGCTCAGGTCTCCACTAGGCCTTGAGCAAGACAAAGGACTTTCTATGCTCAGTCTAATCAGTAGATGATTTTTAATTATTTAGAGCAGTGGCTGACAAATCTTTTCTGTAAGGGGTTAGAAAATGTAATGTTTTTAGGTTTGATGGGCCACACAGTATCTATAGCAACTACTCAACTCTGTCATTATGAAAGTTAAAAATACACAAATAAATGAGCATAACTGTGTTCCAATAGAACTTTATTTATAACACTGAAATGTGAATTCCACATAATTTTTCACACTTCATGAAATATGCTTTCTTTGTTTACCACCCCAGCCATTAAAAAATGTGAAAATTCATTCTTAGCTCACAGAAGCAGACAGTGGCCCAGATTTGGCCCTCCAGCTATATTTGTCAGATTCTGATATATACAAAAGGCTGCCCTCTGTTTGCTGAGTGAGGCCTTATTTGACTGGATACCGTAGACCTGAAGCAGGCATGACTCAAATATTAGCAGCTGGTAGAGTATTTTTAAATGCAGCTACAAAGTTTTCTTGAATATCTGATGTATTTACAGTTTGCCAACTTGTTAGATAAGCGCTCACAGGATACAAGGTTGTGCCTTCTACACACTGCAGGTTTGCCCTGATCAACACTTTTACATCTTGACCTATAAGAGGGCTCAGAGAACACAATGGCCAAGAATAAGCAAAGGAAAACAATTACTGCCTGAGATCAAGTACTCTCTCTACCACCAAAAGATAATGGAGATTGGAGGTTAAAGTGTGGCCTCTGAATCAAGGTGAATTATGTAATTTTTCTGGCTATCAGTTTTCTCATCTGTATAATTGGGATAATGATAGTGTCCATCTAATTATATTGTTGTTAGGATTAAATGTTATCATACACTTAAAATACTTAGTGTCTGATTGTATAGTTGTTTTTTACTGTGTCTACTCTTATGTATCCTGGGATAAAAAAGCAAAAGGAAAAAGAAGAGCAATTTGTACAATTAACTCTTAATGAAGGTGGAAGAATTAATGGAAGATATGAGAAAACCTTAACAAAATAAATAAGAACTTCCAAGAAAATGCAATTTGGGCCCAATAAAAGATTTCATAGAAGGTAATATGTTTCATAAATTAAAAGAAATATCCAATAGTTGAACTGAAATGAATGGGAATTATGGTATACTAAATGAACAAAACATCTCATCATGGAGATAAAAGAACAGGTAGACCATGAGGGGAAGGTAAGGCATTTGAGAGGTAGGCCCAAAACACCCCACTGAGTCACTAAAATTTTTTAAATATTTTAAATGTATTAGAAACAGTCATTAATTGTTATAACATTAAACATCCCAATATGTTAATACCTTCATAATAATTTATAGTTTCACAAATAAAATGAATAAGGGACATGCTACTGGTAAATTAAATTTTAAAGTTATAGTTTTTTGATATCAATATTCAAATAAATCTATAGTTCAGGTATTATCATTTTATTGTTCATTTTATGGCATTTCAATAGAATTTACTCTTCAAAATTGTAAGTGCTGAAATAGCAACCAGAACAACCAAATCAAAATATACCATCAATCGTTGCCTCATTTAATTTTTATATATAATAGAAACTATATTCAAAATGAGTAAAAATATTACTTTGTTCTTTTCTTAAGTGGTACAAACTCTAAGTCATGTAGACAAATGAAAACTCACAGCAAGAAAAGTAGGGTAAGCCAAGTGCTACATTAGACTAAAGGCCAATGAAATGATCACCAACTGTGTAAAATCAACGATGCTGAATTTCAACCTTATCACACTATGTCTATAGTAGAAAAAGTATTATATGTCCCTTCTTTTGACAAATGGATCAATAGAATAATAGAACATACAGTGCTATAGCCTCTTATTCCAAATGAGATACGAACTCTTTATATCTTTTTTTTCCAGTAGATTATAAGGCATAAACCATTATGGCTTAGAGGAAGGTATCCTGCCAAACATCAGTTTAGGGCACTCTAATACATAAATATAAACTAAGTTCTAAGTGAAAATTTAGTATTTTGGATAGATTTGCCAAAGGAAACTTGCCATTTAAAGTAATGTGAAAAAAAATCATGTTTAAAATATAATTTGGATAATTCTGGAAACCAGTTTTAATGCATTATTTTTTATGGCAAAAAGTTTTGTTTTAAATGTTAAAAAATTGTCCAGTCAGGTAGATGTCTGAACCTAAACTAGTCTAAAATGCCTGCCTCTGCTAAGTTTATGAATCTCTTTTCCATCCATTTACCACATAAAAATAAAAAAAGTCTTGACCAAGTCTTGACTCTTCTTTTTTTCATAGTCTTGTATATTTTGCCATATTATGGTGCTTGCTGTTTCAAAGTGTAATTTTGGACCTCACTGCTCTCTGACTATAGGATAGTGAGAATCTACTTCTTATCCATTGAATTATGTAGGTGACATGTTCTAGAAGGTGAGAGAATATAGTTTAGAAATTCAATGTGGTGAGAGAGACATTTAAGACTGGAATGCTTTGTAAACTCATATTCATAATCACCAGATGGCCTCACTCAATGAGTTTTCTTTTTTCTGTTAGTCAGTTTTGCCATTAAATATTCACTCCTTTTCTATACATTTCTTTCTTTCAAAAATATGATACTTTCCATCATTTTAACAATGTTTTGAAAACAAGACCATCAAAATATACAGTTTCAAGTTGTGAACATTAGCATGAATACCTTTAAATGAAAGGATGACTAAATGTTTACAATTTGCTCGAACATTAACTCTAATTGCTTTTTGTGATCAGTGAAGATATGGTAATATTTTAAAAATGAAAGCAAACCATTTTTTCAGTTTTCATGCTCTTTGGGCAATATAGAGACTTAAAACTTTAGAGAACTCGTTCTTCCTCTGTATTGTTAGTAATATTTAAAATGAATACAGTGAAGAGAAGAACAGTTAAGAATAAGGTACCAGCATTCATGGAACAATCTGAATAATCAAGCAAAATATCTGTTTGTTTCAAAAGATTTGTTGAGGTATAACCTACTATAATATAAAGAGCACAGATAATGTCCTATTTAATTAATTTTTAAATATGTATACACATGTAGATGAAGCATAGCTATATTCTACTGTTTGGAATAGTAAGAATCAGATTTCGTTAGTGGGTTCATCCCTAAAAATTGCGCATTTATCTTTATATCTAAAATTTGATTTTTTCCTCTGAGCTCTGTGATCAACTGAGGTGAAGTTTTAAATTTCTATTATTAATTCATTCACTACTGGTTTTACCTTTAAATTTTATACTGTCTGTTTAGTCTATACAAAATTATTTTAAAGGATTAATTAAAACAAAACCTAATTGTAATGACACCATAGAGTTCATTTATCTAATCTGTCTCCAGTGATTCCATTTTTTATTTTAAACTGTACAAATGAGTCATGATAGTCATGTCAAATTCAGAAAAGATATTTAAAATATTTTTTGGCTATTTATGTAATGGTCCTTCTTTACTTCTTTTTTATACATTGTGATGTAACTGGATAACCAGCCTACTTTTAACATTTGGTGGCCTTAGCGCTAGAGTATACATGGAAACCAATATACCTTGTATCAAAATCTCTACATCTATGAGGCTATGTATATTAAACACAATATTCTACGTTTTTCTATTTTGAGAAATACAGCTTTATAAGAATCCTGAAATTTCAGATTTGAAATTAGATTTCTTAGATTTCTTCTCAGCCTTTGTACAATAGCCTACCCGTTTTTATACACACCTGGGTCCACTCAATTCTGTGCATGCTGTGGATTTCACAGATGGCACTGCATATCCGACCTCCGTTTCCCCCATAGCCATTCATTGGCAGGCTTCATGCCGCCTCTCAGGCCATCCCCTTTGGACCTGGGGTGTGTACATTATAATGTGTGTGTCCTCAGGTGGAAAGCCTAAGGGAAGAGGAGAAGAGAAGCCTGGAAGTGGGCTCAGGACAGTTTGAATAGCCAGTCCCAGGTTCCCAGGTTCTTAGAATCCAGAAGTTGGGAGATTCAGGTTTATAATGGACAGGTTCTTGACCCAGGGGAGACAAAAGTGACTGGATCAGGACAAAAGTGAAGCCCAGGGTAGAAACCTCAATTGCTCAGATCTACAGCAGTACTGTATAAGTGTACACACTTTAAAAATAAACATGGATAAATATAAAGAGAGGTGACAACTTTGCTTCCTGGTATAATTGATTATTTTGAGACAGATGATTGTTACCACTGAGAACAACCATTTAACAACATCTACTAATGCTGAACTTAAAAATAATCACTAGTTCCACTCCTTGGTGTACATCAACAGAAATGTACACATATGTGCATCAAAAGACAGGTACAAGATTAAATTGCTGTGTGATTGTTTGTTATATTGCCCCAAACTGAAAACAACCAGACTATACATAAATGTAGAATGTATAATGCAATAGTGAAATACTATTGAGCAATTAAAAGGAATAAACTTTCCTTGGTGCATTAACATAGAAGAATCCCATCAAAATATTGATCCAAAAAAACCAGACACGCACAGAGAATACATTCTGTATGATCTCATTTATATGTATAAAGCCCCAAGTTGGTAAAAGTAATCTATGAAGATTGAAAACAAAATAGTGGTTTCTAAAACCTAAAATTGGGTTTTAGAGGTGTGTTAATAGGGGGTGTCTATTAATATCTCAACTGTGGTGTTTGAGTTACTGGCAATGTTTTATTTTTCATTTGTGTGATGGTAATGTAGGTATGTTCACTTTGTAAAAATTCATCAAACTATACTATATGATCCATGCACTTTTCTATGCATATGCTATATTTAAATTTATCTAAAATAATTAAAGAGTGTTACTTAAAGAAATGCTTCAGTGAATTGCAAAGTCGATCAATTTTTTTTTTCAGATAATAGAAACAGAATCTTTTACTTAGTCTCCTATTGGGATCTTATATGACAACTCCAATCCCTGACACTCAGACTCCCATGAATTCTCTCAGTAACAGGAAATAATTAACTCCCAAGTTAGTCCATTTATGTTTTGATAGCTGTTATAGGTAGGTGAGCCTTATATAAAGCAAAATCTTGTCTGCCTTTAATCACTCTTGAATGTTAGCTCTATCCTATAGAGGTACATAAATTATGAAATCCCCTCCTAAATGGCTAACCCTTCAAATGTTTAAAGTGTTACCGGTTCTTCTCCAGGTCACGCATTTTCTTGGCTAATAGAACCATTAATACTTCCTCCCATTTTCTTGATAAGATGTATGCTTGCAAAATATTTCTCCATTCTGCTTACAGCTTTCCAGTCAACCAACTAATAATAATTTAAACTAGGATCTGAATCTAAGTTAAATTCAGCAGGTGCAATAGACATGAATTAAAATGTCTCTTCCCTTGATCTGAACATTGGTTGTGAATTCACTGTGTCCAATGATCCCATTGGCTTTGCTGGCAGCCATATCACTCTGATGACTCTTTTTGAGTAAACAGCCAAATAGACTTCCTTAATCTTTTACATATGAAGTGATATTAGAGCTTTTCCATGTGGAGACTAATTTCTTGGACATGAGTTCATGGTTTTTTCCATCTGTAATAAAACTTACTATTGTTAGTTGTGCCCCATAATTTCAGCTCCTGAGATAATTCTCCATCAGATGTTGGCCTTCCCAAATTTTCTTCATTGGATATCTGATCAATATTTTCATGTCTTTATTTTTGTTATCAGTAACAATGTTGCACAGAACCTTGTACCTAAACCGTTATTTCTAAATATCATTTATCACCATAAGGAGAAACAGCAGATTCCAGATGTGGAGCAGAAAATTATAAGCCTAGAACATCTAGTCATGCAAGAAAGAAAGGAAATTCCCAATGACTAATGGAGTATCACTGGGAAAATATTAAAATTTAAGTATCAGTAAGCATAACTGAAATTTCCAGGCATGGCGGTGAGTGTCTGTAGTCCTAGTTATTCTAGTGGCTTAGGCAAGAAGATTTCTTGAGCCCAGAAGTTTGAGTCCAGCCTGGGCAACATAATGAGATCCTGCCTCTATAAAAAATAAATAAATAAAAAATAAGCATAATAAAAATGAATTGGAATATAGTCAATGTTTAACTCTATGAAACCATAATAATACAAGAAAGAAATCATCATTGGTCACTTTTGGAGGATGCTAGCAAACCAAATCTGCCTTTCGAAGTTGGTAAATTAATGGGAAAAATCTAGCTCCACCTGTGAAGTAACTTTAGTTTACATACTTTAAGTAATGACAAGTTTATGAAGGGAAGTTTCTCTTTACAGAAGTTATTAAGCTGACAGATGGCCAGGCAATGATAGAATTAGATGTCATAATTTTACAACCCCTGATGGCTTATGGCTCTTTGTAATGATCATTAGGGAAACTACCATTCTCTAAAGAAAGACAAGACACTGCATGCCATCTGATCAAGTTACAGACAGCACCAACTAAGTAGTTAAAATCTGATCAAGCATTCATACCTGACTACCATTTTATAAGAAATTCATGGACAAAGGATCTAGACTACAATCAACAAAATCTAAATTATAGGAAACTCTAGAAAATAAGCAATATAGTTCATCTATGAAAGTTACAGAGGGGTACAAGATAATCAAGAAAACCTATAAATGAAAAAGAGACTTAAAAATCTCAGCCAATCATAATATATAGAACTTACTTAGCTCTTAATTCAAACAAAAAAAGGTAATGTTTCTAAAATAAGGTTTTAGAAATATGAATACTGACAAGATTACTGGTGATATTAAAGTACAACTGTTAAAATTTAAACATGCACTAGCATTACTGTGTTTTTTTAGCATTCTATTGTTTAGATATATATTAAAATGGATTAAAGGAGATAGTATCTGGGATTTTCTTCAAAGCAAGAAAAATCTTGAAATGATAATGGTAGCAACAGGGTAATGGGAGTATATAGTACTTAAAGATACTATTCTCTTATATTTTGCATGTGTTTATAATTTTCCATAATGAAAATTTAAATAATAAATATTTTGAAAATATGTTCTTCTCATTGTGATTTAAGACAATTAAAGAGTTAAAGTGGCCAAACTTCCACAAGATAGAGATATAAGTCACAGAGTAATTACTGTATTTCTAAAAACTACAAAAACCACCTGAAGATGTTTACTCTCCTCCTGTAAGTTAGCACGTAAAACCCAAACTTTGGTTACTTGATTTACCTGGATAAATGAAGTCAGAAACAGAGCACAGATCGCTCTAATTTTTTTCCTATCTGCCAAATTTAGCCTATATTTAACAAATGTTCCATATATAAAAGCAGTAGGACATTGCTAAAGGAATTTTGCTGAGTATGATTGACTAGGGAAAAATAATTCAGGTTTCCCTCCCCCACATCAAAAATTAGTGTCCTGATTTTCTTCCTACTGCCCTGAGGGAAATAGAACTAGAAAAGCAATGGGTAGGAAAAATGAGTAGTTCTCAATTTGCCATAGAAATCTCATGTCGAATCATTGAACTGGACTGTTCTTACAGACAAATTGACAAACCTGAGTGGCTAGGAGGGACATGTAGGTGGTTGTGACAATCGCATGCCTGAATGAAATAGATGCCTTTCTAGCATCTTTAAAATTAGAATGTACAATGGCATTTGTTATAAAAATTTTAAACTGAAAAGGAAAAATATTTTTGTATTTTCTCTTTTTAATTATTTTTCTTTTTCAGTATTACATAAAAATTAAGTGGAAAGTGACTGCTTCCAATCTGTACATTCTTAAGACTCAGATTATAGTAATTTTATTAGCAATCCTAATGAGATGCATCATGGATTTATTAGCCAGTAAATAACGCATTTGGTAAGATAACACTCTAATGGAAAGGAGTCACTATGTTTATTACTTTCTAAAGTGGTAGAAGTGATATGAATGCTACTTATTTTTCTTTTTTTGATTAAATAGTCTGGAGAAATGGGTAGTTAAGTGACAAGTATGAAAAGCGTAATGGTGCTTTTGTTCAGTGTTCTTCATTTGTGGGCTTCATTTGTGGAACATTCATTATATGACTTTTTTGAAGAAATAATTTTTGCAAAGTAAGAAATGGAAGAAATAAAAAGGTGAATGACATATTCAACTACATAGTACATCATGACTTTATAATCCTTGTCATTATTTTTATATTTATTTTTATTTACTATGACACATTTTCTAAAGAGAGAGTCATCAAAAGGAAGAATTACTTGTTCTAGATGCTCACCTTTTGGGGGATAAAATATTGGTTGCACTTATCTGGAAATTTGCAATCAGCAAAAATATTGCTGTTCATCTTCACAGCATGTCTCAAGGTACTTCACCTAAAGATTAATTCACGTAAGACAAGATTGCCTAATATTCAATCTTGTTTAAATGTTTTAATTTTTTAAAAATTTTATACACTAGAATTTTAATCAAATAGTATGTTTTATGTGTCTTAAAAGATTTAAGCACATTTTAGACATTTTGTCTAAGGCAGAAGTTTATAAAAATTGATCTGATCACAACTTTATTTTTTCTTTATTTAAAAAAAAATTTTTTTTTCCAGAAGTATCTTATCAACCAATATTTTCAAAAAATTTTAATTTTTAATTATGGGTCCATAATAGTTGTATATCTTTATAGGATACATAACATTTTGATATAGGCATGCAATGTGAATTAATCAAATCAGGGTAATTGGGATGTCCATCACTTTAGGCAATATCATTTCGTTGTGTTAGGAACATTCCA